>JANJGK010007154.1:0-32851 GCA_039081455.1 Macrobrachium rosenbergii
TATATATGTAATCAACGGATAGGTTTGCTTAAAAAGCAAATGGGTGTTACAGACTAAATACACACACAAAACAAAGCCATTACAACACCTTCTAAAAACATAAACATCTCACACGTCTCGAACTCTCGCCCTACCCGCGCAACAACTTCTCGCTGCTGGGAAGAAAGGGCGTTGGGTCGGGTATGATACATGAAACATACGCTACCGGGGTCTAAGCGATGTCGGGCAGGGCAGCCGATCGAGACTACAGGTCTACCCCAAAGCCAAATCAAAAGTCCTTCAAAAGAAGGCATCGTGCTTACCCCATACAAAAATGGGAAAAAGCACGTTAAAAGAAGAAGAATATATATATATATATATATATATATATATATATATATATATATATATATATATATATATACACATAAGCATTGCAAATGTCACAAGAATTGCCGATTCCCTTTTCCGACTGCTAGAGGTACAGCCACCTCCAAGAATATTCCAAACCTTGTTAGTACTTATTCCGATATGCCTGACTGCATAATTACTGCATGAATGTAAAAAACATAAACGGAAAACCAAAGATCAAAAAACGACCTTAATGAAAAGAAACTTCAGATATCATAAAATACACCTGACAGAAAGTCCAGCTCGGCGGACAGACAATATTTATTGCATTCCATTTTGTGGTATTTCTTCTTCTCTAGGTGATTTTGAGAAGTCTTTCTCTCGCTGTAAAATAATAAGAAAAAATACTGGAGAGTCATATTGAAAGCCGCTTCGCTTTCCTTCTTCTCTTGGGTATTTATTTATGATCTCTCTCTATTTCTCTCTTTCCCTCTCTGCAAAATATAGCATGGAGAGGTATTGGATTTATGCGGGCGAAAAAACGCTTTTCTTTCTTTACGATTCCAAGGTTGAGAGCTCTGTTGTAAGAATGGAAAGATAAGATAAAGAAACCTGCGGAGAAGGAATGTTTGCTGTCCGTTTTGATATTTACATGTGTTGAACTATTATTTGTATTGCTAGATATTTTCCTATCACGTTTGTCCATGTTTTTAAGATATTCGTAAAATGAATTTCTTGGAATGTTACCAGATTTGATGCACAAATTTTGCTGTTGCTCTTTTCAGATATTCTCTATTATTAATGTTCCCAGCGTTTCAATAGAGACATCTATGTCTTTTGCGCATTTGAGGCATTGTTGGATATCGTGTATGCCTTAAATTTCTTTGATCAAAATATATGTATAAAGATATCTTCCGCTCATACTAAAGTGTGCATATATCAACATTCAAGTAGATCATGTGACCACTTTTACAACAGTCAGGCTTAAAAACTATGGGAAGGATAATAGGGCACTTGCAAAATCTGAAAGATACAGTGACGGTTCTTACAAAAGACAGTTTTGATAAGAATATGAACATCGACCTACGGACTTATAAGCTTAATCTGTATATTTGAAAAGAAAAATATAAAATATGAATAGTCTATGTCGAATGGCACAAAGACGATTTACCGTCAATTTTCGTTTAAGAATGATCCCAGGTGAGAGGTCAGCTACCTTTTGGAAAATGGCACACTTATCCTTTGTCAGGAATGGACTGGAATATGGAGTTTAGGCCAAAGGCCAAGTACTGGGACTTATGAGGTCATTCAGCCCTGTACAGAAAATTGAGAGTAGGTAGGTTTGAAAGGTGTAACAGGAGGAAACCCTCGCTGTTGCACTTTGAAATAACTGTTAGGAGAGGGTGGATAGCAAGATGGAAGAAAGATAATATGAATGGAGGTACAGTAAAAGGAACGAAAGGGGTTGCAGCTAGGGGCCGAAGGGACGCTGCAAAGAACCTCTAGTAATGCCTACAACGCACCCCGTGAGGTGCACTGACGGCAGTACCCCTTATGGGGATATTCCTACCTCTGTCGTAAAGAGAGATTATCCTGCCTACTGTTAACAGTTTAATTGTCTGTATGTTCGTTTGCACTGTGTCCCACGATAGCTTATATACTGTCCATATCTGCTACTCTGTACTAGTCCTCTTGAAGATCTCTAAGGAAGACGAAACCAGTCAGGATCATAAATACTGTTTAGTTTGTTCCCTGTGGTAATATATATATATATATATATATATATATATATATATATATATATATATATATATATATATATATATATATATATATATATATATATATATATATATATATAGTGTATATATATATATATATATATATATATATATATATATACATATATATATATATATATATATATATATATATATATATATATATATATATATATATATATATATATATATATATATATATATATATATATATATATAATATATATATATATATGTGTGTGAATTTTTTATCAGACCGTGATTTACATACAATCATGAATCTACAAATGCCGTTTAATATCCAATTCACGCTACTTCGGGAATATCCCGATGGGGAGTTATTACCAAAGGGGAATTTTTTAAGTGATAAATGGATCGGCACCGCCGGGTATCGATGGTGGCTCAATGGTTTGACTGTCGAATGGAGTCGTTGGAAGGTACTGTGTCGAGGGATCGAGACCCGGCGGTACCAATCCATCAATCACTTAAAAAATTCCCCTTTGGTGATAATTCCCCAGCGGGAATATTCCTGAAGTAGCGTGAATTGGATATCAAACGGCATTTGTAGCTTCATGATTATATATATATATATATATATATATATATATATATATATATATATATATATATATATATATATATATATATATATATATATATATATACTATAATGTTAAGCCTCAAATACCCCTTACTATCGAATTCACTGTACCTTGAAAATAAGCAATATTCAAGTGAATTACATTAGATGGGAATATCTAACCTGCCCAGGATCCAAACATAAATACGCCTTTCGTGTTTGAACTGGGATGACAATGACTAATCCATTCACCCATCAAAAGAGATTTAAATTTATTTCGACACAGCTGCACATATGTATGTCGAATTCACGTCCTGTGATTAAAATCTACATCATCCTATTTCCACCATAACAGCAGAGCGCTAAATATCTAGCATATGGTTATGTATGACAGAAATCGACTCTGCTGTATATATTCATTTCGTATGGAGCAAATAAAAAAAAATGAGCCGAAGTTTCTTCGGCGCAATCGAGTTTTCTGTGCAGCGCACAACGCTGTATGAGCCACGGCGCATGAAACTTTCAGCCAACGGCCTAGTGGTGGCATGTCCTATAACGTTGCCAGACGTACGATCATGGCTAATTTTAACCTTAAATAAAATAAAAACTACTGAGGCTAGAGGGCTGCAATTTGGTATGTTTGATGACGGGAGGGTGGATGAGATGATCAACACACCAATTTGCAGCCCTTTAGCCACAGTAGTTTTTAAGATCTGAGGGGGGATAGAAAAAGTGCAGACATATCAATAGTTTTCTTTTACAGAAAACTAAGAAGCATAGATTAGAATTCTGGCTGGGGTAGATAAATGAGCTCAAATACAATCCATAGGAAGTGGTGTCTGTTTCTTCCATTCTGAGAGTATGAAAAATCAAGCAGGTATTTATGACAAAAGTATTAAAAATTCCTACGCTTCTTAAAATTACCACTAGGTTACCATGGTGGAAATGGGTTGATTTTCCTTCTAAGTACAGATCCCGAATTCGACAGGAGAGCCGAAGTAAGCTAATTTCCTCTCATGTTGGGTGACTGGATGAGTCACTGTCATCATTCTATGAAACCCAAAAGACATTGGTTTGGATCAGAGCAGATGAATTTCTCTTATATAATCCTCAGTGGGAGTGAATTATTTCTTTTACAGAAAACTAAGAAGCATAGATTAGAATTCTGGCTGGGGTAGATAAATGCGCTCAAATACAATCCATAGGAAGTGGTGTCTGTTTCTTCCATTCTGAGAGTATGAAAAATCAAGCAGGTATTTATGACAAAAGTATTAAAAATACCTAAGCTTCTTAAAATTACCACTAGGTTACCATGGTGGAAATGGGTTGATTTTCCTTCTAAGTACAGATCCCGAATTCGACAGGAGAGCCAAAGTAAGCTAATTTCCTCTCATGTTGGGTGACTGGATGAGTCACTGTCATCATTCTATGAAACCCAAAAGACATTGGTTTGGATCAGAGCAGACGAACTTCTCTTATATAATCCTCAGTGGGAGTGAATTATTTCCAAATTTAGGTTAAGCTGATAATAGGTGGCATTTGTGGCTTAATATTTGAGAACATATAAAATCATGTGTGGATTTGCCATTATATTCATGAGCTCACACATATTTATGTATATATATACAGTATATATATCTATATATATAGGCTATAATATATATATATATATATATATATATATATATATATATATATACATATATATATATATATATATATATATATATATATATATATACAAATATATATATGTATAAATATATATATTGTAAGAATTTGTTTAATTTTTATTCGTGGCCCTTTAAGGTAAATTTCTTTCAGTTATTTTCAGTTTAATTTTCTTTTTATGCCACAGGAAAGCTGGTTAAGGTTTTCTGTTGCTCCCACCAAAGGTTATTATTTAAGTGGTGCCTCGCCCACAAGAGTTTTTTTTTTCATTCCATGTATTTATTCGGCTGGATGCTTGTTTGGTGATTTTCTGTTCGTTGCCTCACGTTTAATGGGGACCGTTGGCTGAGGATGAGGCCAGTGTGTATTTGGCTCCATATCGTAGAGGTTTCGCTGACCTACAGGACGTCGATACACAGAAGATACTCTGGAGAGTTTGTGAAGGCCTTGCTGCATTTGAGGAGCCCCTTTTCCTCTGTAATACGGATGACATCACTGGTGTTTCTCCCTGACTGAAGTGAAGTCGTTGTTGCAGCTGCAACCCTGGTATTGACTGAGAGGCATCTCTTGTGCTCGGCTCGGGCGCCCTTCCTGTGTGCTGTGGAGGGCACTACTTGTGCTTCCCTCTATCTATGTTCTCGCATCTTTGGCCTTGCCTGTTGCCCTTGGGAGGACATTCTGTCTTTCCCCTGGTCCTGCCTACGTCCTGTGAACCTCTGGAGTCGTGATAACGTCTGTATCTGCTTTTATGGCTGGTAAGGATATAAACTTGGTCACTGTCTTTTGACGTTGCTGGCGAGTGTCAGCGTACTGTATCCTCAAGCTGCAGACTCCTTGTGACTCCGGGACAGTTATTGGATGGCCATGTGTGTGGTGCTGCCACTTCCTGTAAATTATTTTCAACGTGCTATTACCCTGGGCGTGGGTTAATTGACATCAATATCGTCAGTTTTTGAGGAATTTATTATGTATGTAATTATTAAGGTTTATTTGTAAGATTTAGGATTGGGCTCTTCCCCCTTTCATTCTCTCCTACTAAGGTTTTCAGGGCTTTTATAGGAATAGGTTGTTTTCCTTCCGCCTCCTAATTACAGCCCCTCATTCTATCGTGTGAAAGAGTTTATTTTAGGTGAAAGTTTTTTTTACACCCTTATCCAGTTCTTTTTGTGGGGTTTCATCAAGTCATAATTAGTTTTTTTGTAATAAATAATTAAGATTGTTTAGCATTTTTTGTTATCCTCTTTGAGTGTTATTCTCTGTGTTTCTGCTCTGTTGGTGATCTTGCCCCTTGGTCTTAAATCATCCTTTGTGGCACTGATCTTTAAAATGAAAAGGAGCCTGCTCTTGACACTTCTTAAATCTTAAATATTTGTTAACATAAATTCATAATAATATATATATATATATATAAATATAATACATCTATATATATATATATATAATATATATATATAATATATATATATATATATATATATATATATATATATATATATATATATATATATATATATATATATATATATATAAAACCACAGTTATAACCACGAATACGGCTTAATATTGATAGGGATGACTTACACCTAAGGGGAATTATCTACTATAAACGTATCATCCAGGCCATGATTCAAACCGTATGTTAGCTTTGAAAGGAACCTATTATCGACTCTTACCTCATTGCATAGGTATATATTAAAGTTAAGTATTTTTTATGCAGTAATCAATGCCCAAGTGAAAAAAAAACCTGCCAACGCTGTCTTGTTTTTCCTTTTTTATACAAACGATGCTTTAGGCTGCAGACTGTCCTAGATCCCAGAGAAAAGGAAACATAAATAGAAATTATGTTCTTCAGATGCCAGAGAAAGGTAGTGCAAGGATGATATACGTTCCTCTTCTGCCAAGGTTTTGCTATTAAAAAAAAAAAAAAAAAAAAAAAAAAAAAAAAGTAACTGAAAATAATACAATTCTCGGTAGTTGTCACCTAATAAACCAAAAATATATTTAGAAAATCCGTAATTGATACCATGACTATACTTGGGGTATCCATTTTTTCGTGTTCACTCTGTACTTTGATGCACAAATTCATTCGATTAAAAATGTATGTATCTCATAGAGAATTCAATTACTAATTTTGAAATTATATTTACACCTGAATTCATTTACGTGATGGTTCCTTGAAGAAATATGCAAATCTATGTACTGTTTTCCCAATTTTAAATCCTTCATGCTGACATTTCTCCTTTCCTCAAGAAATTTCGTTATCAGGACAAACACAGCAATTTTCACCCTGCTCTCTTTCTCTCTCATCAATTCTCATTTTACATCTCGCTCTAGTATTCTTCTTATTATGGAAGTAAGAAATTGAGGGTTAATTCATGAATCCTACTAGTAATCACAATAATAATAACTGCGTAACTTTGATGACCTTATTATGCCAGAGAATGTTCCAATTATATCATTAATTCCGAAATTAGAAATAGATACTTCCAGTAGGAATAAAGTACGATTTGAGAGATTTGAAATCTACTTTGATATTTTAATATTAATTTTCATGAACCAGTAAAATATTAACGTCAAAGCTTCTCATGCAATATAAAATGTAAAGTGTTCTTTCAAGTGAAGAACATAATTATCACTTTTTTGTATTTCGCGGCTTTTTAATCAACTTTTCGTTATCAGTCTTGATGCCCACGAGTAACGGAGGGGTACGTTCAGTATCACTTTTGGTTTTACATTTTTCAAAAATAGTGAGAAATCAGAATTCACCTTTGTTACGGAATCTGCAATTGCCACAGAGTCAAGAATAATATATAACCATCCAACGTCTTCATATGCCCGGCCCTTCTACCTCATGACGGCAAAGTTTGTAAAAAAAAAAAAAAAAAAAAAAAAAAAAAAAAAAAAAACTGCACAGTGACCTGCAGTTCAGTCCAGGTCAGGTCGTATTTAATCATGTTTACCTTTCTCGAATCACCACATGAAAAGGGATACTTAGAAAATCTAAAACCTAAAATCGAGTTGTCTGAAACTGTAGCAGAAACTCGATCTCTTAATAAAAATACATTGCATCTCGGGGAGTTTAACTATTAAGTGCTTAAATGAGAGTATTGTCTACACCTGCATTCATTTCATCTGTCTCGTTATCATCAGCGCTCCCCCCCTCCCCCCCAGCCGTAAGTATCGCTTCATTTACCTCTTTGGTACCCTTGAATAAACACAGCCTTAACAACATGCAAATCTATGCATTGTTTTCCCCTATTTTAAATCTACCTTAACGACATTCCTTCCCATTTCCTCAGGTTATTCAGTTATCATTATGGGAATAATGTAACGTTTACCTTACGTGCTCCTAAGGCATCTCTCTCTCTCTCTCTCTCTCTCTCTCTCTCTCTCTCTCTCTCTCTCTCTCGTATATACTGTTTTATACTTTAATCATTCCTGTGATTGATGGACTTTCCTGAGTTAAACGATTAATACTTTTACGCCTGAACTTCGGAGAAAGAAAATTCAGTGTCTCTTTTAGACTCCTCCATTTGTCTTATTTATTGTCCTTTGTTCTGGCAGTTTATATTAGTTCATTTAAGGACTTGGAATTGGTGGGTGTTTAGCTGTAAAAAGCAGACAAATGCCGGAAGCAGTCAGTCAAGGCTGAGATATAAATGAGTTGAAAGGAATACTTTGGTGAATAACTCAAGTCTAAGTTCGGGAGCGGAGACTTCATAAAACTAGAAGGCCGTAATAAATTTATATCCCACTACAGTAACAATAGTTTCAGTATCATTTAAAGACCGTGACGTACGACGGTATATATGTATGCATATATATAAATTTATTTATATATATATATATATATATATATATATATATATATATATATATATATATATATATATATATATATATATATATATATATATATATATATATATATATATATATATATATATATATATATATATATATGGGCATATATAATCAACAGTCACCATTTTCATCGCCTTCCACGCAAAGCGACGCCAAGGGCTTTCGTGAAATCCCACCCCACTCATGTCCCTTGTATGCTTTCACTTACTCGGGTTTCCACTTATCTGCAGCCTCTTATAGTTCTCATCCAAGTTGGTCTGGATTGTCCCATTTTTCCGGTGCTCGCAGGACACCAGACGATACTGCCATGAACTATCCAGGGATGGCGCAAAAGACATATCCAAGCTATCAAAATCTCCCATTCACCATGAGATAATGATGAATGGGATAATGTGTGTGTAATTTTAAGGTTTTGCCAGGTAATGGGGTTAATGCCGTCAGTGCACCTCACGGGGCGCACTCCCTAGCTGCAACCCCTTTCATTCCTTTTACTGTAACTCCATTCATATTATATGTCTCCCATCTTGCTATCCACCCGCTCTTAGCAGTTATTTCAAAGTGCAACTGAGAGGTTTTATTCACCATGAGATAATGGTGATAATGTGTGTAATTTTAAGGTTTTGCCAGGTAGTGGGGTAAATGTCGTCAGTGCACCTCACGGGGTGAACTTTAGGCATTACTCAAGGTTCTTTGCAGCGTCCCTTCGGCCCCTAACTGCAACCCCTTTCATTCCTTTTACTGTACTCCTTTCATATTATATTTCTTCCATCTTGCTATCCGCCCTCTCCTAGCAATTATTTCAAAGTGCAACTGTGAGGTTTTCCTCCTGTTACGCCTTTTAATCCTTTGGCCTAAACTCTATATTCCATTCCACTCCGCTTAAGGTTTTAAATGCGGGGAGAACGGAGGAACAACAAAATCCTATCTAGCCGATACTTGTCCATTTAGGATTTTACAATATAAAGTTAAATTTGTTAATTATCTTGGTTACATGGAGTGTTTATTTATTAAGATATCTTTCTTTAGATCACAGCAACTACCCGTTTGCATTCAGGTTCTCTTTAACATATATGATTTCCTACAGCTATCAATGAAAATTTCCTAAATTTTGTTATTGGTTGCAAAATGTTTTCCATCTCTCCAACAACACCTGCAACCATAGAACCAATAATGATACTAACAGTGACAGGAATAATAATATTTCAATTATCTTGAAAATTTATCTTGAACTTTATATCTATGATCAGATACATGATAGTGCTTAAGGGAGATAACATAAATTTATTAAAACTAGAGTCAGGACACATCACCGAATTAATCGTATGAAAGTGAATCAATTATTCTACAACAATAAAGATAAAACCAATTTACGCGGACACAGGGAGAGTTTTGAAAGCAATTAACCTTTTTTTCTGCTTTATTATTTCGATTAATTTCTTGCATTAAGCAAAGCATCCAGCAAAACCAACTTTATCAACAATTTCACTTCTAGTTCTGCGGATCTGCCAGTCAGGTTAATGATCAAACTGTGGAATACATGCCACCCAGACCGGACTGTACGGAAACGTGAACGTTCACTCATGATGCTTGCATGAAGAAAGAATTGTGAATAATGAAAGGAGAAGACATATTGAGGAGAACGATCGTGGAAGATGAATTGGAGGAAAAGGAGGGTGATGGCCAGGGAGAGGGAGATTAGGGGAAATTTCAAGAATTTCTCACGGAAATGTTATGCAAACAGGTGGAAATAACGAGAGGGGACTTTAGGGGATTATCTGGTGCAGACCATCAGGAGCAAACATGAAAAAGTAATAATAGTGTTTGCGAGTTGCAATGTCCTAAGAGGGAAAAGGGTCATATTGGTCTTACTGTTCCTTCATAATCACCTTGTGAAACTGAACCTACATGACTTATTCAGTGGTTTTATAGCCAAATGAGCCAAATGGTCGCTTCAGATTTTAAATTCGTTGGATAATGAAATAGTGAGAATGGATCATTTTGCGAGCCGTAAGGTGTGTGTGTGTGTATGTATATATATATATATATATATATATATATATATATATATATATATATATATATATATATATATATATATATATATATGTATATGTATATGTATATATATATATATATGTATATATATATATATATATATATATATATATATATATATATATGTATATGTATATATATATATATATATGTATATATATATATATATATATATATATATATATATATATATATATATATATATATATATATACATATACATATACATACACACACATTCTGGCGGAAGTATACATTAACAAGCAGGAGTCCAAAGAAGACTACAGTCAACAAAACAGTTGCATGTTTATTGTTAGAAAATTTCGTGCTACTTAAACACATAATCGTTATGTATAACTGAAAAATGCATACTACTCTGTAACTCAAAATAAAAGCTAAATTATAAACAGTAGTTACATTCTTTAAAATTACAAAAAAATTTATAAAAGGCAAAGAGAGATTTTTTTGAGCCAACCTGATCATAAGAAAGGAAAAGACGAAGTGAGACCACAAGCTCACGCATGCCCGGAGAAGACACGTTGGAGTTTAGAAGAGGTGCATGACGTTTAATAAACAAGGTCTCAAAGGTCGTTAAGTAAGCAGGTTGTTTCGTAGTTTCAATTATGGAAAAATTTTTTTATCATTATTAATCTTACATTTAACGGCATGATTTCTAATACTAGAAAATTCGGGATTAGTAATTCGTGAGTCAGATCTGTAGCTCAAACCTAAATGGCTGTAAAAACGGACCTGCAACATTCTTTTGATGAGCCAACCTAACTACCAAGACATTTTGGGGATTCAAATTTGTAAATAATATTGGTCTTCATAGAGGTCTGTAGCTTGTGGATTCATAGGTATTAGATTCAGTTTTAGAAATCCAAACTCTTTTTCGATGATTTGTTTAACTTTGGGCCCAAGAAAGTCAGAGTATGGTATTGTGGCGTACATAGCCAATTTACGAACATTAAACTTCACAATGGGATAAAAAAAAAAGTTACGTACTAAAATCTTGTTAATAACACTATAAAAAAAGGTTCCTTTGGATAGAAATATTTGGTAAAATATTCAAGTAAAAATTCAATTTCAGAGTGGAAATTTACCCAGCTAGGTGTATAATGGAGAGCTCTAAAAACTAGGGTAGTTATAGCATTGATTTTAAATGAAAAGTAACATGAACTATAAAAATTACCTCCAAGGCCTGTATAAGAATTTTTTCTAAAAACTTACATACTAAAATTATGGTCAAGGCGGGTAATTTTTACGTCTAAAAAGGCCAGTGTATTCTCAGTCTCCTGCTCAATAGGGAATCTAATGTTAGGATGTCTAGAAAAGACTGACATTGCCACGAATGTTTAAACAGGGCAAAAGTATCACCTACATATCTCTTACAGTAAAGGGGTTTAAAGGATTCGGGACAGTTATTTAAAAATTCTTCTTCTAAATGTGTAATAAAAAAAATTACGAACAAAGGGCCCAATAAATATGTAACTGTTCAGTTGACTGTCGTCCTCTTTGGACTCCTGCTTGTTGATATATATATATATATATATATATATATATATATATATATATATATATATATATATATATATATATATATATATATATATATATATATATATATATATATATATATATATATATATATATATCTTCTTCTTCTTCGTTTAACGTGTTTTTTTCCCATTTTTCATATATATATATAATATGTATATAACTTTTTTTTAGATCATGTTTATTTGTTTCTTTTTTCTTAAAGATAGTTGCCAGTGGAAATTCGCCCCTAATTCATCTCCTGTCACCACTACCCCGTGTGGGAAACCCTTTAATTCTTCCTTACCCTAGTGACTGCCAAAAGTCTTTGATTTCAGGTGCTGAGTCATCCGGAGGCCACTAATCCCGCCGAGGAAGGCACACCCAAAATAGAAAGCGCTTCCAAGCTGGCGACTGACCCATGTGATTACTGCCATATTGAACACCTGGCAGATGCCCCGTACGCAGACCATATAGAAAACGGGACTCCAGGCGAATGACAGTGGCGATGCCTGAAATGAACAATGTCGTAATCCTTATGAGGGCATACAAAAAAGAATGCCGACTCGCTCAGCCTTAAAATAATCTTGGACTCAGAAGACGTCGGAAGTATCCCAAGACACTTGGTCCTCCAATCTGCTCCTTGAGCTGCCCCCTTGCAATCCCGTGTGGCTGTCCTTGAGCCTACAGTGTCCTTTTGTAGTGAAGTCCCTTAACGCTACCCTCCACAATCAGCCCAATGAGGACGAGGAGGCCGTCTCCTGGCGAAGGTAATGTGCTGATGTCAAGGTTCTTAAGCCAGCCATGAGTCTATCAGCCTTCTACTATTTTTCCGTTTCCTATCTAAGGCGATATACCTGGAGTGAGACCTGCATTACTTTAAACTGTGCTAACCTAACAAATTATTTGTGAATTATTTGTTTATTGCTTGGAATTACAGTCACCAGAATCGAGGTCCTCTTTAGGCACCTTCCGTGCACGCCCTTGATTCCTTGACTACGCTCGCAATGCACTACGTAATCACGTGTATTCAAGTTACAGATAGGAGTTACCTATCTACTGTGAATCTGAGCATCATCTTGTGTGTGCATTGGTATAACCCGTGCTTTCTCCTCCTCTGCAGTGCCCCCTTGAAACAGGCTTCTAAAGTTACGTCAGGGAAAATACCCAAGTTGTTGTTACTCCCTTGGAATGGCAGGATTCTGTTTACCTGTCCAAATTTACACTTCATTTTCTTCTGATATGTACTTAATGTAAGTATACTCATGTAAGTGAAAACCTAAGTGTTTACCTGAAACTTCCCCCGCCTCTGAATCAGACCTTCAGCCTACTCCTTTGCATATGTTTAATGGACTCGGCCTAAGAGTCAGATATAGTCAGTTTTCAAGGTAAGTTCCCGTTGCATTCAACCATAAATAAATCAATATATATAATATATAGATTAATATACAATACATATATATGTATGTATGTATGTATATATATATATATATATATATATATATATATATATATATATATATATATATATATATACATATATACATACACACACATATATTCTGAAGTCCTTGATAAAAGAAGGAAGCCTTGCCTTAGATGTGTATTTATCATCAACAACTCAATGAGAGACATGAGACTGATAACGATATAAATGTGCACTTTTGGTATCCCTGCGCGTTTCAGAGAGAGAGAGAGAGAGAGAGAGAGAGAGAGAGAGAGAGAGAGGAGAGAGAGAGAGAGAGAGCGACTTCGCTCTTTGCACTCAAGATCGCGTGATGAGAAATGTCTCCGTGATGATTCTTGGTGGAGGAAATGTGAGGTCATTTGCTGGAATTTTCCCACAAGAAAATGCGGAAATATTGTGGAGTTCTGGACGACCGAGTTTTCATTTTCATATTTTTACTGATTCGATATGCTTCGAAATAACTTTGGATGCGCTTATTCTTCATATTGCACGGGTATTAGAGACTGAAAGACTTGCTATAAAAAAAGTTAATTATATCTTAGTTTAACCAGACCACTGAGCTGATTAATAGCTCTCCTAGGGCTGACCCGAATGAATGGATTTATTTATTTTACGTGGCTAAGAACCAACTGGTTACCTAGCAACGGGACCTACAGCTTATTGTGGAATCCGAACCACATTATGACGAGAAATGAATTTCTATCACCAGAAATAAATTTCTCTAATTCTTCATTGGCCGGTCGGAGAGTCGAACGCTGGGCCAACAGCGTGCTAGCCGAGAGCTCTATCCACCCCTCCAATGAAGGTCTAAGACTTGCTATAAACATTATGGCTGTGAAAACCTTGGAGATATGAAGAAGACTAGGATTGACATATTAAATTCCCTTGCAAGACTGCATTCCATATTACCGTCTTTCATCCAATCGGTGACACACCAAAGTCAACTAACTACCAGGTTTATAGTTCTTCATTGGAGGGGTGGGTAGAGCTTTGGGCTAACACGCTGTTGGCCCAGCGTTCGACTCTCTAAGCGGCCAATGAAGACTTAGAGGAATTTATTTTTGGTGATAGAAATTAATTTCTCGTCATAATGAGGTTCGGATTCCACAATAAGCTGTAGGTCCCGTTGCTAGGTAACCAGCTGGTTCTTAGCCATGTAAAATAAATCTAATTCTTCGGACCAGCCCTAGGAGAGCTGTTAACCAGCTCAGTGGTCTGGTTAAACTAAGATATACTTAACTTACCAAGTTTATAATTCAATAAAATCCCCAGAAACGATCCCAAGTCGTCCTTGTCCCTCCGCGCTTTGGTACAGTTTACAGGGAAAGGCCAAGGAAAGAAACACAAGTGGCAGAGCAGTAATATAAATAATATTAAGAAAGACAAGAATACAACAGAATCATTTGCGCCTCAAAATTACTTAGCTGAGTTTTGTTTTTCGTCGCCATCTGTGTCGTCGTTTTCATCTGAAAATTGCTTTCAAGCTGAGCAGAAATAATTCCTATCCAATTTCGCAGTAAGGCAATTTCTCAGCTAAGAAAAGGGATTTCACGATTTCAAGTATTTACTTGATTTCGGCTCCAAGTGACGTTCTTGTTCTTCACGTTTTTTTTTTTTTTTTTAAGTCACATGAGAGCCTGAACGTGTTACGTCTCCGTTCAGGGACGATAGAGAAACAAAACTGACCATTAGGGTGTTCCATCTCTTTATCATCACTGAACCACTGTCTTTCTAGATAAATTCGTACGACATATAAAGCATCCTTTCCCGGCATTTTGGATCATATGAGAAAAATCCACAATGCTCCCATTAGTGTAACTCGTAGCCGGGACAATTGTTTGGAGGTAGGCTAAAACTTAGGCCGACTCAATGCATTCAAGTTTCTCTGTGTTCCACTGGCCACTTCAGAGAGAGAGAAAGTGGAATATGTTTAGTGGCTTGACTCTTGTTTAAGAAGATTTTCTCATTATTCCCAACCTTCCAGAATTTCTAGTGGACTTTGTTGAAGGTATTTCTGTCTTAGTAATTTCAGCTCACTTCTTTTTCTTCTTTACAAATTCTTTTATCCCTTGCTTCTTAATAATTCACATTTTTTACACACTTTTGCGTATGAATTCCCCCCCCTCCCCCCGCTCTCTCTCTCTCTCCCAAAAGTGACATAACAAATATCAATTTTCATTTCGCTACCAGAATAGAAGTTACACAATTTACTGTTTGCAAATATGATAGATCAACAACAAAACTAATGACTGCAATAGAAATATTTAACATTTTCAAATGGATTATTTATTACATGGCATTAGTTAACCCTCGTGGAGGGTTCAGAATGAGGCGGGGAGCCAACTTTCTCTTTTTTTGGTTCCTCCCTTGCCTTGCTTGACGCCGAGAAGGTACGACAGTTCTCTGGAAATCAAGACCCTTAGGCAGTCATTTTGAACAGAGGGACAGGTTAGGCTTAACCATTTCGGCGAATGAAAGAAAGAGTGTATGAAGGGGCGAGTGGAAACCCACAGCTCTAGTAATTAAAACAATTGGAATTAATTTTACTTCTTTCTCGATTACATTACAGATGTAAAAGTGGACACAGGTGGTTTGGAGAGAACCTCCATTCATTGAAATATATATATTATATATACATATAATGAGTGAATGTGCGTGCGTGGGCAGGTACATCCCATTCTTACAAATTTTGACAACGTTAGGAAAACAGACGGGTTCCTCCCAAAACTTCGAGCAATATGGAAAAAACTATTTAGCCAATGACATGTATGAATTACCACTCTAAAACAAAAGTGATTATTGTATCCCACACATCTTTTCTCTTCTCTCCCTCTCCCTTTCTCTCCTCCTCAGACTCGAAATTCAGGTCAAATGAGATCTCGTTTTCCAAAGAGAATTTCCCTTATGGAATTGCTGAAATGGAAGATTGGATTTACCACCGCGTGAAATCTCCTATAAATATAAGTTGGATTTTTCGAAATCATTATCACTTCGGTGGAAGATGAAAATATTTTTATGGTTCTCGTGTATGATTCAAAACTGGCCTGATGGGTTAGCTTCAAAAGACCTATTTTATTTATCATTCTTTCCCTTTACATCCTATTAAGGAATTGCATTTATTTCACGAAGCCTTTTTTACAGGACGTCGTCAATCGTCAATTAGATTCATTATCTATGTATTTGATGTTTTTATTCATTGGATTTAGTCTTAAAAAGAATTGCTCAAATGGTTGTAAAATCAAAACCTATATCTTTCTGATGTTCTGTATTGCTGAGAGTTACTTCACATTCTTTCCAAAAAATGTATAAGAGAGAGAGAGAGAGAGAGAGAGAGAGAGAGAGAGAGAGAGAGAGAGAGAGAGAGAGAGAGAGAGAGAGTACGTAGGTTTTAAATCCTAATTTACTTAGTAGCTGTTTCTATTGTAGGCTCACCTAAGGTCTGCGGTATTTAGAAGGCTTGAGTAAAGAACAGTCGTCCTGAAGGGCTGTAAAGGCTTTTCACTCCTACGTTTGTCCCTCTGGCTTCATATTATTACTCATTTTTATAAATCATCTGGTTTAAAGTATGTCGTTAACTCGGCGGCATTCCTTTGGTCATAAGTTCTTCGCTTTCTCGAATCAATGAACATGAATCTCTTGTAACAACCATTAAACCTATATTTGTATTAATTGCAGATATGAGTCGTTGGTTCAGCTGTTACACTGCATACATTTGCATTATAGTTCGCAGGGACTGGCTTTGCGGAGTGTTGATTTTCTGTGATATTTCACAGTATAGTTTTGGCTCGATGGTAAATGTTTAGGGGTTTTTTGTTGTTCAATGTCTATTAAACTTTTTCCGTGAAAAAAAAAATGTTTAATAACAGCGATCATCCAACTGGTTATTTGTATTCTGTGACTGATTTTTCAATTCATTTCATGCGTGGTTTTGGGTTCGTTCATATTTTCTAATCACATGAACACAGTTATAATGTGTTTAGTTTGATTATTTAAAGGTTTTTTCATTGTAAAACTTATATAAAAATGTGTTTCACTTGTCTAAATGACCTTAGTTATGTAATGATTAAAAGTTGGTTTGATAATTTACTTTCATTCAATATTTTTCATTCGGAACAAGACTTATACAGTAATTACAATATATATCGCAATTTTCACTTGTGTTAGAAAACGGCAAGCAATAATCGATATTATTGAAATGAGTTGTTTTATGACAGAGTAGGTGAATGATCTGTCATTGAAGTAATACTAAAAGTGATTACTAGCAATAGTAATTGTAAAAAATAGCTAGATTTCATAAGAATGTAAAATAGATCAGCTGAGCATGCTTAGGCAGGTTCTTTATGTCATGTCTGAGGTAGCAATCTTTTGGAAGAAGGAAAATGATCATATTCCACTTAAAGGGAACTTGCTATGCAGTTTTCTCTGTGAAGAGAGCTAATTAATGTTTACATTATTTCCCATACACTGGACAATCAAAATTGAATGAAAATTGCGAAAATCATATACTATAGCTGTTTAGTATTCCACCAAGCAATAAATCTCAATTCCTCCATTCTCGTGAATATGGACACACGGCTTATTTCTATGAGAGTAAAAAATTCTAGCTGAAAAGGGGGTGAAAAATTTAGGTATCTAGGGTTAACTTCCCATACAGAGTTTCCTAGAACTTACACGACAATGGCGAGGTTAACTTGAATGATGCGCGCATCATTTTAAATGGCAAAAATATTAAATTGTTTGGTGTTATTTTTACCTAACACGGAAGGAAAAAAAATACCTAATGGCTTACCACCTTACTTTTGCGCGACTATTAGGCGCTAACTATAGGGTTACAATTCACTGTGTGAAACCGGTTTCCATCTCCTTTACATCTCAGTAACCATTGGCCTTCCATAGTTCGGTCAATTGTGAAATGTTTAGGGCCATCGGTTACTTACAGCCCACCAAGGAATATGGTACAGTCCAAATACCAGCATGATTCGAGATTTTCATTTTGTGACTGGGAGCAGTTCCTGCCCTTTGTGTTATTATCTGCCTGTTTAGTATTTCTTTTGCGCTTTATTCCTCCTAGAGACAACTTATTTTGTTACTGAGTAAATCATTTTCACTGCAGTTAGTTCCAACTACAGTATCATCGTACCACACATTTCAAAACTGAAGTCTTTAATTCAGAGCTTTGAACATAACTCTCTTCCTCTAGACTATAAGTATCGCTTCTTCAAAACCTTAGATAACTTGCAGCCATGAACTCTTGAACTATTTTTTTTATGTTCTCTCTATATTCACTGCACACCTACTTAATACTCATGAATCTCCTAGAGCAAGAAACATTAAACTCCTTAATGGCCTCTTAGGTAAACGGATGGTATCCCAAGTAGATTTGTCTTTTTTTCTAGAAAAGCTCAGTTGGTGCAGACTTGTGTCTGATACAAAGAAATATGTTACCTTCAAAAAACGTGGGAACGTCGTAATGTTCCGAAATAACAGAACTCATAATCCTTTTCATATCAGATTCGAAATGAGTCATGGTTTCTAAGTGCAGCAGTAAAAAGTACTTATCACCGAAACAGCTTAGTATTCACTCGGCCTGACCCATGGTCCAACCAGTAAGGCTGAAATGACTCGGCAATAGTGACTACAAAATCCCCCCCACGTTGCTACTTAGGCGCTCGTAAGAAATCCGGTAATGAGAGTTTTCCTCCTGAATATTCACTAAGGCTATTGGACAAACTAATAAATAATTACTTGAGATGAGGCTCTGAGGACCGCAATGATACGTCTCCATTTCTCTCTCTCTCTCTCTCTCTCTCTCTCTCTCTCTCTCTCTCTCTCTCTCTCTCTCTCTTCAAGAAGGGAAGGAAGATGTGTTCTAAAAATTTTACGAAACACCTGTCATAATATAGCATCATTTTAATGAAATAATCATTATTTTTTCCATACTGACATTATTGCAATGACACACAAGCATATAGGCTATCTTAAGTATTTACTATCCCAAATAAACAATGTTCCTCCAACCGATGAACCCTTCTTCTAAATTGATCTGTGCTGCAATATTAAGCAGCGCTTCACTTTATATCCAGCTTTTCCTTGCGTTCAACTCATACTTCCTTATAAAAAAAGTACAAAATGCGACGAAGTTTCTTCGGCGCAATCAAGTTTCCTGTATCGTGATAGCCTCGGCCACGGACCATAAAACTCTTAGTCGCGGCCCATGAAACTCAGCCATGAGCCTGTTGTGGCCTATGTTGTTCATACCAATAGCGCTGCCAAAAGTACGATTATGGCCAAATTTAACCTTAAATAAAATAAAAACATCTGAGGCTAGAGGGGCTGCATTTGTTGTTTGATGATCTCGCAGGGTGGATGATCAACATACCAATTTGCAGCCCTCTAGCCTCAGTAATTTTTTAAGATCTGAGGGCGGACGGACAAAGCCGGCACTACAGTTTTCTTTTACCGAAAATTAAAATTCATTGTCATATTAACGTTTTCATCTTTAATCCATACAGACTTCCTCTGAAACTGTACGCTAGTTCTCTTTTGCCACAAACAAATTACATTCAGATTAGCTCCAGCATTCCGTACGGACTCGCCTATTCTTCCAGCAAGCAACATTCGGAAATCCCTCGGTTGTAGAGCAATTTGCTTTCCGTTATATCTCAATTGTGATAACAAATTTAGCTCGATATTTATTCAGCGTTTTCTCCTGTCTGAAACATTTCTGTGAACGCACTCTGAAGCCAAGTACCGCTATCTCTACTGTCAGCTACTATCAAAATGTATTACACCCTTCTTTAGCAAACTGTCTAAACGCCATAAGCACACAAATATAATCATAAAAGTTTACTTAAATGACTTTTTCTCACTAAGTAATCGGATATTGTATCATTTTTGTGGCAGATAATCCACAGAGTTACGATGATAATAGGATGGCTAAAGGCAAAAAGATTATTTTTTTTATGCCTCGGTGATTATCATATAGTTACCAATAAGGGTAATTCCGATTTTAATAGCGTCAGGGTGAAATATACAGAAAAGATCGATTCGTTTTGTAAGTGGCCTCTTCAGTCACAAAGTCGAAAAGTTTACTGGAAGATATATGAAGTAATAAACTAGAGATGTGTGGAAATACTCGGAATAACAAATGTTTATTGCACGTAGAACTATGAGGCTTGTTAGTTCAGTTTTGAATGACAGGTCTCGGTACAGAAAATAAATATAAAAGTATAAATGTCCGGGTTTCACGCTTGCAGTACAAAAAAAAAATGTACTGTATATTCTTCATATTTATAACGTCAAAACAAACTATTTTAGTACTGTTTTACCTATACTTAAAGTTTGATATTTTGTTCACTGATATTTAATTCAGTGAGAATCTAATTACAATCCCAAATCTGAACACAATAACAAAAAACCTTCCACATAACTTCCCAAAACTATACGGACTAAGTGAGCTATATAATTGCAGCCTTCAAGTATTTTATATTTTATATAAGAACACGGATGAGTGGCCTGATAATGTTCTTATTTAAAACAAAATAGTATCAAAATTAGTTCTTTATTTCAGTTATGATATTCATTCGAAAAACAAAGTAATTTCATAGTGAAATGCAGAAAAATGGTCCTGTAAAGTGTATTATGGAAATCTCATTCGACCACGCGCAGCAAAAACTGAAACAATTAGAAATCTGAGCTTTGCGTTTCATCGAACTCTCGTCGTGTGTTTCTTCAAAGCAAACTCGGAGAGCTGCTTGCCTCCTCCAAGATTCCCCTCAATCCATTCCGAGGGACTTTTGCACTCTTTCCTCTTTTCTTAGTTCTTCAGATATCATGCCTTTGATATTACCATTTACCGGCGGGGAGAGAGAGAGAGAGAGAGAGAGAGAGAGAGAGAGAGAGAGAGAGAGAGAGAGAGAGAGAGAGAGGTTAATATAGTGTCTTTTATCAATTATAACTTCACAAACACATCTTTATACCTATTAGGATGTTTAGTGGAAACTTTGAACTAGAGAAGTTTTAGTATCCTAGAATATACTATTCATCAAAACGTCGGAAATGCATAACAGTATTATGTATTTATTGAAAATTTCATCCTAGAAAATTACCGCACTGATCACATTTCGATTGCGTAGAGTCCCTTGTAATTTTTTAAATACCCATTTGAGATTAGAAACTTTGTATACAAACGATGATGAAAACAGCAAAAACTGCATTCGAGTAAATAAGAGATGTACGGGTTCAAGGATATTCTGAGGTAATGACATGAAGTATCAACTTCTAATTTCCCACACCACCTCGGCTCGGAGTCTCCTGAAAACGAGAATTATTTATTTTTTCGCTCAATATGGTAGATAATTTCTCAGAAAATGAAAATATTTACTGCAGTAGATCAAATATGAAACAGATGGCATGAAGAAGAAAGCAAAAGTGATCCAATAAAACGTGGTAATCATTCAGCCGACGAGGAACGAGATAAATCCTGACTACAACCATTGTATGAAAGATAAATATACGGAAAAAAAATACAGCACCGACATAGGCGCAGAGAGAAATCATTTCTTTGGCTGTCTCATAAATTTATCGCCTTCATATATTAGCTCACATCGGAGACTGGGTCTTGTGAATCATTCGGGTTGGGAACGCAATCGCAGTCTTCCTTTTCCGGATATAAAACATAACCGAAAATGTTGCTCTCTCTCTCTCTCTCTCTCTCTCTCTCTCTCTCTCTCTCTCTCTCTCTCTCTCTCTTCACATAACACCGAAACGATAATTTTCAACCTTCCAGTGAAATGTGGGCAAAAGGAAAACTTTTTCACCTTCATCAAGTCCCCATTTTTCCTTGTTTACTTTAGTAGAAGAGAGGTATTCGCCCGTGCTCTCGGAAATGACGACAAAGTTTGAATAATTCATAAATGCATCATACTTAAAGCTATTCAGAGTACATTATGTGCACTCCCTGATTCATGTGTATCAATAATTCTAGGAGGATTATTAGGGAAATGTAAAATTGCCATTTTTGCGAATTCATGAAAACAATTACCGATGTAGCTAATAAAACGAGTTTTAAAAATACAAATATAATGCAGCCTAACAGTAACAAATCACTGTGATATCTTTAGTGCATAATGGCTGACAAAAATAACAATAAACTGTATGTCAATGTTTTGCATGGTGCTACAAAAAATAAACATCTATTACTCTGCATTAAACGAAGATCTTTTACGGCAAATCATACAGTTTTGTTTAGGCTAAACTCAGCTCGCGTGTCGACCTTTGATTTTCATTATTTCGCTGTGTTAAGTAAATTCTATTCACCTTTGAAATGATTCTAATATGAAAATTATTTGAAAATGCGTACTGATCAAAGAAATATGTCGATGAAAGGTCATTGAAAATATTCATAAAAAGGGACTTTTTTAAAAAATCGTCCCAGTCGCTGTTAGGAAGCCATTATACAGCTGATTATTCAGGTTTTAACTTGTCATTTGCAAGTTTTTTTTTATTTTCATTTTTACGAATGTCTGTTATTTCTGTTTATGCAACAGTGTTTCATGCACACTTCCGTAAGTTTTTTATTTTAAATTAAGAAGATATGGTACATAATTCAATTATCAGTATTTACCGGATTAACTCATTCTTATTAGGACTATCTAAGAACTCTGAAAAGGCATCTTGGATCAGACTTCGTACGGGCCAAGAGACAGGATCCTCTTTATTTTTGTTCATATTTCTTTTCATTCTCCTGCTGACTGATCCCCGGTTCAGCTCCCACCGAACGCTACCGCAGGCTCTCGCTGAATCTTGCAATGTGTTCTGGCTGTCCTGCGATTATTAATGATCGTGGTGATTATCTAATGCGTAATCATTAATCAAGAGCTGGATTCATTTGGCTTCTGCTCGCTCTTGGTTGGGGCCTCCAAGAGAAGTCCATGATTCGATACAATTTGCACAAAATTCGTTGACATTACTTTTGTGAGGTTCCCAGGCTTAACTTTCACTGATATTCCTTATAATAGCCTTCATCCGTGTTTATTTATGGTTTATTAATTTCTTGAATGTCCAGTTTTAATTTATTACTCATCCTTTCTGATTTAATCTTTTTTACAATTCATCTTCATTCAAGTAACGATTTGCCCTTCTAATTCTTTACGTGAAACCCATTTTGCTCGCTTTTAGGCTTCAGAGTGTATTTTTTATTATTAAATTTCAATTATTCCTATAACAATGGTTTTGTATTAAGGCGTGTACACACTTCTTGCATATCCACGTATCATATCATCATTGTGTATCACCCAGTGATACGATACCGTACAACAGGGTTGTGTATGTACTTGTTGTGTATCCGCTTGTCCTATAATCGTTGTGTAAATAGGGTTATGTATCTACTTGTTGCGTGTCCGCCTCCCGTATCATCGTTGTATAGCACCCAGTGATACGATACGGTACAACAGGATTATATATCTACTTGTTGCGTATCCGCGTGTCGTGTCATCGTTGCACAATTCACCCAGTGACATGATACGGTACAACAGGGTAATGTATCTACTTGCTGCGTATCCGCATGTCGCGTCATCGTAGCGCTGTGCAACAGTTGTCATTCAGTTTCTTTGACTGAACGTGCAACGGGACGATGCCACGCTCCCCGTCCGCATGAGGTTACACGAGTTGTGTATCACTCTTCTGATGTGACGACAAAAGGCCGACAAATGGCGAATCTCTGTATCGTATTTGGACATACAACGATGTGACGCTTGCACGCTGACATTGATGCACAACGATGATACGATATGTGGATATGTAACAAGTGTGTACTCGCCTTTAAAAGCAATTCTTTAGCTTACTGTCTGAAATTCTTTTCTTTTCCACTGATCATACTTCCTCTGTCTGGTAGCCTCTGTTTCTCTGGCAACATGACCTTTTTACCACTAGTTGTTACTTTGTTAAGGAAGTTATACTTTTTTTGTGGAATTTTGTCTGATATATATATATATATATATATATATATATATATATATATATATATATATATATATATATATATATATATATATATATATATATATTTTAAAGATTGCATTGAAAATAATGTACGGATTTTGAGCAAAATATTTACGCGAAACTCAACTTGAAATAACTGGACGCATGGTGGTCGAGGTTTTACTTACTGTTTAAGTTTTCCTCAGAAACCTGAAACTTCGTTGACCATGAATTCTATTCATAATTCAGATTCTTTAAAATAAATGTGGTACTATCGCATCTTTGCCTTTAGGGATGAAGTATGTTTCTGCCAAATCCATGTGCTCAAAAATAACCACTCATATAGATGTTTCAAACGAAGGATAGCAGAAAGAGGTAAGCTTGAATGGTGGTTGGCAAAACATTCGTATCCCCGTAGTTTGGATTAAATATTTCATTGCATTCACACATGACTATAGTGTTCAATTGCGATTTTAGAATTCTGAGAACGGGATGGGATCGTTTTAAATACGTTTTATACTGCCAGTTATACTTAAATAAAAGTATGCTCTACTGGAATTAACACATCTGTTACTAAACATTGTATGCATGTACGTCTGTATATATGTATGTATCGATGCAGGGGTTTGCCTCTTTCTAAAGCCACTCACATCCACATTCAGTTAGAAAACAGCCACGAATTTAATTCTACGAAGCAACTGCTGAGTGAATATCCAGCACATCGTTTTGAAATTCATATTAGAAACATAATATATAATATTTCCTTTTGCCATTAAAAGGAGGGAGAAAATAATGCAAAATAAAAAGTAGGATCAGGATTTCTAAATTACCACTCTTGTTTTATATACACATTCATATATACGTGCTCGTTCAATTTGCAACATTTAACTCATGCCAGAATATATAAATTTATATTTAGAAAAAACTAGGGCCTTTTTGCATAGAGCTGATCATGTTAGCAAGAACGTTCATCATATACTAATATACTCTGGAAATAAAACAACGAAAATAGACAAAAGAGATAAAACGGTATTTGTACGGCAATATTGCCGATTGTAATCAGGAAAATAAATTCATGCAATGTGTTTTGCACAACTGAAAGAAATTATAGGAAAATAATTATACATACATGCATGCATATATATATATATATATATATATATATATATATATATATATATATATATATATATATATATATATATACATATACGAGTATATATATATATATATATATATATATATATTGTTATAATCTTAAAGCTGGGGTCTTGCTTGACAAATGAGGTATACTAGGATGATACGCAACTTACCTTAATTACCACAAAAATCTGGACTCTGGCCTTGAGGTCAGCTAAAAACATAAACAACAAAATACGACTGAAGGCCTACCTCAAGAGGGGAGTGATTAGATGAACTCTGGGGTTTAACTCAATTAATTGTATTTACAAAAGAAGAATGGTAGCGTAATTCTGGGGTAATAAGATGAAGAGCAAATGACTGGGAATTTGCTGGAGGAAATGCAATGGGATGCCTGCTTCAAAGGGCGTTGACAACGAGGTAGTGGGGACCACTACACACACAAGATGATGCACAGATCCACAACTGAATAACTCCTAATATGTAATTGAAACACTTATGTTTACTCAGCTGAAACTAGTACTGTCATGAAGGAATCGAGGAATTGCCTAGAAGGTGCCTAGACTGAACTCGA
Source organism: Macrobrachium rosenbergii (assembly GCA_039081455.1). Taxonomy (NCBI): domain Eukaryota; kingdom Metazoa; phylum Arthropoda; class Malacostraca; order Decapoda; family Palaemonidae; genus Macrobrachium; species Macrobrachium rosenbergii. The sequence goes on from JANJGK010007154.1 coordinate 25,980, forward strand.
ATCCAATGACTCGAATATCATACGATTACGTTACACTTCTCGTCAATGCTTTGCAAATTAAACAGCACAAAATATAAGCAATACATGTCTCACAGTAGGTATATCACACTATGAAAAGGAAATGCAGAAAATAGTTAAAGACGAATAGGAACGTGCCTGAGTAAAAAACCTTAAATCCTGGCACTTCACCTTATTTAGGAGCTGGAGTTCTCGTCTTCTGGGGGCCAGCGGGAGGGAGGGCAAGTGAATAATTCCACATTAAAGGTTACTTTGGTTACTGCCAGCCACGTGTTGGAAATAGGCAGTTTAATGGAGCAAGGGACTGGACATTCGTCCTATGGTAGCATGTGAGCAATTCTAAGACCGACCGTCCCTCTACAAGACCATTTATAACTTTCGGGAATTACGTTATTCCTCCTCCTAGGTCGCGTTGGGATCGTTCTGCCCACATGGAAATGCAGGCAGCATGGCTGAAATTTCAAGATGGCGGAAAGCACATGTTCAGTTCGCCAGCTGACCTGCCTCGGGCGACGATTAGCTCTGATCGGGTCCACACCTGTAATTTAAGGATTTCCGGCAGCACTTGGACAAGAAAGAGATTAAAGTGGTTTCCTCCCAAAGACAGTGGTGAGAGAGAGGTTACAGAGGCGAAGCGAATTCGCCTACATTGAATCATACTAAAATAAATGAGTTAATTGCTTAGTCCTTATTTCATTTGACTTATTGCCAGGAAGATGGAGTATGAGGTGATGGGGGATACTCTTGATAATATATATATATATATATATATATATATATATATATATATATATATATATATTATATATATATATATATATATATATATATATATATATATATATATATATATATATATATATATATATATATATATATATATATATATATATATAACATATTGGCTGATTCAATTTAGCTATGAAATTCATTCATCCGCGAAGAATCAGCAAAGAATTTATCAGAAGAATGGACTGCGGTGTTTTCAGACGGATAAAAAGTAGTTTTACTTTTGATTGTGCACAAGAAATAATTAAGTTCATAACCTCACCATGGGTAAATTCCTACGGGAAGACAGCCATTACTAAACAGAAAACCCAAAAAGATCGCACAAGCAACCGGGCATAGCGCATTCGGTACAAGCCACTAGCACTTCCCAAGTAGTAACAATGAAGTTATGGACGCATTACAGCATCAACAAGCGGCATAAAATACAACGTAAGTTTCCAGTTTCCATCGGTAAGTACGAATTTTTTTAGTCACTTGTCCCTCATCATCTCCATGAGAATAACGCCGAAATTACCTTTATTCGACCATTTCTGGTGCAGAATTCCGTATCAGGGAGAAATTAAAGTATCCTAGTGCGAGTATTCCTTGGATGTGCATGACAGCATCGCTCTTCGTTCCAATTATTTCTTATACTAAAATGGTAATTGAGCGTTATATGGGAACGTACTGATTAACTATTCAGGTAAATTTCATTAGTGATTTGTATTAGTGATCTTCACATATACTGGTTTATTGCTTATGTGACCAACAATTATAACTTTACAGAAAGCAACTTTTGTGATATTTGTCTGAGTGACAAATTCTATGGGATGATATTTATCTTAGTGGCGTATGGCTTGGTATTGATAATCTTAGTGATATGGTTGCCATTTTTTAATGGCATGTATTGTGGTACTCTTTCAAGTGGCAGTGACAGGTGGTATTTGCATATGTGCCTTGTGGTGCTTAAATGTCGTGCATTGTTTATTGGTAAGGTTGTCAAACAATCGAATATGAACCTAATAATAATAATAATAATAATAATAATAATAATAATAATAATAATAATAATAATAATAATAATAATATTATTATTATTATTATTATTATTATTATTATTATTATTATTATTATTATTATTATTATTATTATTAACTAAGTGTAATACGTCACTTCGTGGAAACCGAAATTAAGATCCCAGTTGATATTGCAAGTGAATATTAAAAACTACACCTCTATGGCTCTTGCAACAACAACACAGGATGAAGTCAAACCCGAATTTAGGTCCCATGTCAAGCCACAAGTCAAGACAGAGAAGATGAGATAGCAGTTGGATCAGAGATATAGTCTAGTGTTCAGGCGATAAACTTTTTTCTAGAAACTAGTCAAATATAAGTAACTTGCAAATCTCAGAGCCTCTGACAGAGATAATTGTTTATATTTGCCTTAATGCGTGTTTAAATATCCGCTAAATAATGTTCGATTTTTGCTAAACACATTGGATAGTTACAGAAATCTAAAATGCAGACACAGAAAAGTAAGAGAAAGAGAGGGATAAAAAAAAAGTCACACAGAGATCAAAAAAAAATTCTACGGATTAGCAGGAACTTGAAGGTTACGAAAGCTACACTAGTTACAAAAGCTCAAGTTAGCATTTGAGATACAAGCGACGTAACGGCTCCAACCAATACATCCACGAGAGTCTAACTGTAGAAGACTACTTTTGGTAACAGAATTAAATCTCTCTCTCTCTCTCTCTCTCTCTCTCTCTCTCTCTCTCTCTCTCTCTCTCTCTCTCTCTCTCTCTCTCTCTCTCACGTACGCCTTCACATATACTCGGGCATAAGGAATTTGCAGTTTGTGTTGAATGTCTGTACTTAAAAATAACACTCACACACACGCACAAGCACATAAACATAACATACAGTTTTTGTTCTTGCGGCATAAAGCCGTTTCGCTCAATAGACGGTTGCAATTCCACTTGAAATGCTGAAGAGCAAGTAAAGACCCTGTGCAGAAAACTTCCACGGCAGTAGTGCAATAGTAAACCAAGTCGTGTAAAAATTCAATGAGGCTTATCCACGAGGATACCTCCCGAGATCTGGCATTTGTACTGAAACCGAAATGGGCGCACTGTCAAAATAGTGACCCGATGGAAAGCATTTTTCTTTTGCCCGAAAGAAAGGAATATTGCTTTATTTAGGCTTTTTTTGGTTACGTTCCCTACTTTGAGAACATGGCTTCCTCAAAGGAGTGATATGACGAGATTTCTAAACAGGAGCAGTGTTCTCTAAATATATTTTACAAGAATCTAAAGGGGATTTGTACTTGTTTTCGTTTGAAAAAGTCAAAACAGTTTTCACTAAAAGTTAAATAATTAATTAGGAGTTAATTAGCAAAAATTCTTATTCCAGCGTAACTCGCGTTTCGGTTTTGATTTCATAAATATAATTATGATTTTCTGTTCATATTCTTTTAGCTCTTCATGGAAATTTTCATGCACTCGTTTCTCCGTTTACGAAATATTATTTGACTTTAATTGGATGCATATGACAATTTTCGTAAAAGTAATAACAGTCTGACAAACCCTTATATGATAGGTAATTTGATAATGTACTCATGCAAATTGTTTGAAACATTCTCTCTTCAATTAATCATGGAAATTTGTCATCCCAAGAGTTTCCGCTTTGTTAACGGTTTTTGACGAATTAATAACAACCAACTAAAGTTTTGACGATTGGTATCTCGGTTTCAAAACCTGAATATATATTTTTCAATCTTACTGTAAATATATCCTTCTCTTATTAACTGAAGGGTAACATTCTCTTTCCTCTTCAGAAAGAAATATTTCAATTGGGTTTAATTTTTTTTTTACAAAATGTATTTCATCCGTAAGTTTAAAAGAAGAAAAAAAAAAAATATGGCCACATTAAAAATTTAACTTTATCTTCCCCGTCCATTTTTTTCACGCGGGGAATTACGTACTGATGACATATTGTTACATGAGTATTTTCGCTGCTGCAGAGACTTGAAATATTAGCTTTTTATTTCAAGAAATTAAATACGGATTTTACTCACCAAAAATTTCCATTATGTTTTTAGCGATGAATTTTCATGTTATTTAAGAAGCTTCTTTTATTTTTCATGGAAAATTCTAGATAATTCACCTCCATGCAGCAGAATTCCAGAAAATTCACGAATTCCTTCTGACAGAAAATACATATTTCTTTCATATATGATTTTCCACATTGTAAAAGAAAAGAAAATATTCCAGCTTCCGTCATTAAATCTTTTCGAATGAAAAATGAACCTTGAATTTTAGACGCGTATCAGTTGATTCAGGGTCTATTTCAGAAACAGAAATTCTCAAAAGCTGCAAAGAAGTCAGGAAAAAGACAAGAGAAAGAATTCTGCCCGACTCTCCTTGAATGACACACTCACATACCATAAGTCTTAAAAAAAAAAATAAAAAAAAAAAGAAGAAGAAAAGCTGTACCTACTAATCCAGGATAGTCTTCCGGAAAGGTAAAGTCGAGAGAGAGAGAGAGAGAGAGAGAGAGAGAGAGAGAGAGAGAGAGAGAGAGAGAGAGAGAGAGAGAGAGAGAGACTAATGACACAGATTATCTGAGAAGGCAAAAAAGAAAAAAAGGTCAAACACGACGGAAGCGAAATAAGATTTATAGAAACAGACGAGAAACGTTAAATACTGCTATGTTATATAGCAATTTTCATGTGATTTTATGTTCAAATAAACACTAACGACAGCTTTGTACACAAATGCCTTACAACAATTTGACTGCTGATAGAGGTAAATAATGCAACTAACCCATACCATCTGACTACAGTCCATTAAAGAGACATTAAACAAAGACAAAAAAATAACAGACGTTTTTCAGTACAATCATTACCTGATAGCTGCCGGATCACAACGAATAAGACACGGCTTCGTACAATAGCCCCAAAAGGCCTATCTTCCAAGTTATGGTCAACCAGGAAATCCACTTTTTTCTGCTATGTAAAATTCCCTCTTGCAACAAGAAAGGCCTTTTCATTTTTATCACTAACTCCATACGCATACCCAGCGTGACGGAAGCGTCTATTGCCACGGAAATTCTCTAATGATAGGAATGAACACTCAAGGAAAGGAATACTCCCCAGTTATCATGAAGTGATATGCCGATCTACCAAAAGCCATAATAACTAATATCCTGCGCTTATTCATCCTGGTTTGTTCTTAATGGCAGTTTCTGTTATGAGTCTTATTTACACTGAGAGAGAGAGAGAGAGAGAGAGAGAGAGAGAGAGAGAGAGAGAGAGAGAGAGAGAGAGAGAGAAATAAGCACCCTTACTTTCCGTGACCTCTTAAGAATAAATGGATCAACATGAGTTAACAGGAATTGGATTAACCATAAGAGGGGTGTCTAAAGAAAATAAAATATACAAGAGAAATCATAAAGGTGGTGATAAAAATAACCGAATGAGAATACTACAGAAACTGAAGAAAACATACTTATAAGTGGAAAAAGAAAATTATGAAAAGGGACGAGAAAATCTGATTTAAACATATTCAAGCGGATATAAAAGTTCTTCAAATAATGTTAATTTACAAGCCTCTGTAGTGTTTATAAAACAATGTAGTCAATACAAAACGTATTGAGTACTTGGAAGTGAATTAAGTTGAAATGAACACAGTGTGAAAGAAGATAATGAAGAGATTTGGGAAATTACCGTAAAATGAAAGAAACAAATCTCTACTCTAACCCTAGACATTTTTTTATTACCATCAGGAACAGGACGTAAATTCAGAATAATTAATGAAAGAGGTTCACATATTTTCACTTCAGAGTTCTCATACAATAAGACATTGCATTAAGGGATTCAAAGGTGTTTTCTTTAAAATCCGAAGACTTTCAGCGTTCATTTTCACAGCTTTCATATTTCCCAACGTTAAGTAATGTTCTAAGCGAGATGTAGAATAAACATGTGAAACGAGAAATGGTTAACTTTGGATAATCTCGTAACACAATTACGTGAACAAAGGGAGCCTTTTTTGTGAGCAAACAAAAGCACTGGCATTAAACTCATAATCAAGGGGTCAAATGAGTTCAAATACGCACAAACGTTGCATGCTGAACATGAAAAATGTTCTGAAGTTTCTTCGGCGCAATCGAGTTTTCTGCACAGCCGCTACAGCGTATAACTTAGGTCACCGAAAATAGATCTATCTTTCGGTGGTCTCGGTGTGAGCCGCGACCCATGAAACTTTAACCACGGCCTAGTGGTGGCCTGCCCTATATCGTTCCCAGATGCACCATTATGGCTAACTTTAACCTTAAATAAAATAAAACTACTAAGGCTAGGGGGCTGCAATTAGGTATGTTAGATGATTGGAAGGTTGGTGATCAACATATCAATTTGCATCCTTCTAGCCTCAGAAATGTTTAAGATCTGAGGGCGGACAGAAAAAGTGCGGACGGACATACAAAGCCGGCTCAATAGTTTTCTTTACAGAAAACTAAAAATATATCAGAAGAAGAAATAAACGACACTGAAAACAGGTAAACTGGACTTGGGCTATAGTAACATGAATAAAAGGACGGTGCAAATGAATAAAGAAAGAATGCGTAAAGAACGCGTAACACCAGCAAAAATTGCCCGTTTATATGAGTATCAGAAAAACATGGTTACGCTATCAGATTTTTAACTGCACCTAAAAGACTATTCATACAACAAATAAAACCTTAAACTTCAATAACATATTATGAGGTGAACGTAAGATCTGAAGTTCCCAGAAATCTTTTAGTTCTCAGGAAAAACCTGCCATAAGAATACGAAATGCAATTGGCTAAATGGCCTCCAAAACAAACATCCGGGAGCTCTTTGTTCTTTTCAGCAGCCTCTCTTCCGTACCCAGTCAGAATCGGAAACCTAAACATTTCCTTTGCGGCAGAAGCAGCACAAATATTTCCTTTTCGCCCTGGCATCTCGACTCGACTCTTTCAATCGAAGTAAATTCAGATGTGAGCCATTCACTGAATAAGGAGAACACCAAATCGTGTTAACTTAATAGAACCCACTAAAACTAA
>JANJGK010007155.1:0-15000 GCA_039081455.1 Macrobrachium rosenbergii
ATACAAAATGCAACTGAAAGAGATATAAAAAATAACGATAAACCGAGAGAGAGAGAGAGACTAACGACAAAACATAACTGAAAGAGATATACAAAAATCACAAAAAACAGAGAGAGAGAGAGAAAGAGAGAGAGAGAGAGAGAGAGAGAGAGACTAACGACAAAACACAACTGAAACAGATATGCAAAGCGCGAGAGAGAGAGAGAGAGAGAGAGAGAGAGAGTGAGAGACTGGTATTGTAAGTTAATTGGATTTATTATAGTGTATCATATTAATTTCGATATGGCGACTGAAAAAAAAATCAGTAGTCGAACAATGGACAACCTAGAAACCTCATTAAAGATAGACACAAGATAATGTGAGATAAAGAAAATAAGAAAGTCATCCAAAGCTTAACAAGGAGATTCATGATATTTGAAAAGAGAATGGCGAAATGACACATATAAAAGTCAGTGAATTTGCAGATTTCGCTCCGTTGCGCAACCTTTATGCCCAAAGGAAAAATCATAACAAAGACAACGCTAATTGCGTTATTCTCTCTCTCTCTCTCTCTCTCTCTCTCTCTCTCTCTCTCTCTCTCTCTCTCTCTCTCTCTCTCTCTCTCTCTCTCTCATTAGTATTCTGAATTTCACATTGACAGTTTGAATCTGACAATGACATTTTTGTTAGTATTCTGAATCTCACATTGACAGTTGTGATAATACCTGAATCTGACAATGACAGTTGTGTGTTAGTATTCTGAATCTCACAACGACAGTTGTGATAGTAACTGAATCTCACAATTACAGTTGTGCTAATACCAAAATCTCACAATGACAGTTGTGTTAATACCTGAATCTCACAATGACAGTTGTGTTCGTACCCGAATCCTTAAATGACGTATATATCCCACTTATACTATAGTATTCCCGAGCTCGTTGCATAGCTGTATTCATTCTCCAATATCATTATGCAAACAATCACACAAAGGGTGGAGTGACGGAGTGTATGATAAATGTTTCATCCTTGGGAAAGAGACTTAAACCTTTCCTTAACATCCAGGAAGGGGGAGTTTTGTTAATGATTTAAGGTGCCTGAAAAGAACAAGAATAAGGAAACGAACTATTTGTATGTGTTGTTTTAGTCAGCGAAGGAGTCGATGTGCGTTTGAAAGGTAATTTTCCTGTTAAGTGAAGTCGACTTTCTGCTGAGTCTCATGAGTTAATGTGTATGTATGCATGTATGTATATGTATATATATATATATATATATATATATATATATATATATATATGTGTGTGTGTGTGTGTGTGTGTATGTATGTGTGTATAAATATGTGTGTGCATGTGTCATATATATGTTCAACATTAAGTCTTACACCGAAAATTTTCGGCAAGTAGTATGTTTACACAGTGCAAGCCAATTGCAGGAAGTTGGTTGCACCACACAAACCAAGCACTTGTATCAAGTTAGGTACACATTTTACGTAACTTTTGTACTGATCTCACGTAAAAGGTCCCTGAAGACTCAGGCCAATTAGAAAGGAAAGGCAGGTGTACAAATATCCATTTCTGGCTTTGGAAAGGCAGGTAGCCACGGCAAGTGTTGCTAGACAAAGCAGGTGTGTCATGAAGCTTATTTAAGTTGTCTCGCGGTTTTACTTTAAACTTTTCTCTCGTCCACTTACGATCTACCTCTCTCCAGGTGATGGGTTAGTTGAAACCTAAAAGTGGACATGGTTAGCTTGGCTGTCATAAGAGCTTATTTAAGATTGATTAAGATTTAATTAAGATTAAAAAATATCTGTATCTGTATCTATATATATATATATATATATATATTATATATATATATATATATATATATATATATATATATATATATATATATATATATATATATGTATGTATGTATGTATGTATAGATATAGACATATATATATATGTATATATATACGTACGTTTACGTTCACTAAAATCATTACCAATTTTCTCTTAAAAAACTGAAAACATTACAATTTCTGTTCAGTACAAGATTTCCCAACGAATTATATTACTTTCAATTATATGAAATGGACTTGATTTGTTCAGCCGTGCCAATCAAACGTTTCATCACGTATCTTACTTACGCTCTTCGTTGCGGTGATAATACCGTTTGGCTGAAATTAGATACTCGAGGATTAATGTCCAAAAGTCATAATATTCATTTCAACCGTTTAAAATCCTGTTGAGTGACTCCACTACACAGGTTGGACAGATATTAATAAATCACTTTTCAACACTAGTCAAGTAAGTAGGACGAAGCTTCCCACTGGTGGGGTTATGGGAGCCATGTTCCCACGAAGTTGAACTGTTTGGCTAATAACTTGCCTTGCCTTTCATCCTGCCTAGCAACTTGCTTCTTACTTGACTTACCAGAATTTTTTTTTTGGCAAGTATTATGTTTACAGAGAGCGGAGTTACTAGCACACTTCACTACCTTTCTATTTGCCCTGTGTAAAAAAAATCCTGAATGCCGAGTCATAGGTGAACCTCTTTTAGAGAGAACTACTTTAGTTGCTTCGTCCATCTACACCGGTGGATCATCAGCTGTTTGTGCTGTGCCATTCACTTCTTGCACTTGTTTACTTCCAGGATATTAAAACACTTTCATTCCAGTGCCTCTGCCACGCCGACTATCTTGTACTTGTGCTTCTTTACTTCCTTCTGTCCAGTAATTCAGAATTTTATTTTACTAATCAGTACTCTGTCTAACTACTTTCTCATCATGTGACCAAACAATGTCAGTGCACCCTGATCCATCTCACTTACACTAACCATAGAAGGCACTATAACCAAGGTGATAAAAAGTTGTGCTAATTGGAATACGAATGCACCATATCCACTTCTGAATAGTGCCTAAGAAAGGGTTGTGAACCCTTGGCATATGAGGCATTGTCCTGAGGCCAGCAGCATTCACATACAGCAGGAACTTCTACCTTGCTGATAAGTGGTACAACCAGGATTGAAGAAGTTTCAATGGCTTTAGAAACAAAACACTGTCTCAGGACAGAAGAGTGCGTAGTGTAGGGTTGTGGACCCTATGGTTGGAGGAAATACCACCTAAATGGAGGATGAGTCTGTTCATGAGGCTAGTGGTAACATATTTAAATATATTGGTAACTAGTCCCAGTTGCTAGGATGTTAACGTCATCGGCGAGAAGTCCCGGATTCGATTTCCATTTGAACGGAAATCTTTAGGCGCATTCAGAACAGATAGATTTTCATGACGAACCATTCAGAACAGGTTAATTTTCTTGAAGAACCATTCAGAACAGAGGCCACCCGACTGGGAATTCTGAAACATGAGGTGGCGGCGACCTTCCCAGGATTTGTCATCCTCACCATGACGGCACAAACCGTGATGGTGATGACTGGGTCACTTTCACGGACAGATGCTTTCTGAACAAACTGATACATTCCATTGTTGAGATGACAGGAAACCTGGCGGGTGTATGTGTGCATGTATTATTGAAAACAGATACATTTTTTTTTTGTCATGTTGATAAACATGTTTCTTTATTCTTGCAGTTTCGATTTGGAATACCGTGCATATATATATATATATATATATATATATATATATATATATATATATATATATATATATATATATATATATAAAAGCGAATCCTACAGGAAAATGACAGGCAGATGTTCATTTGTGCCCAGACGGTGCGTTAATAAACGTGAAAGCGCTTGGTACTGAACTTCTGCCTGTCATTTTCCTGTGGGATTCGCTTATACACTGAAGTCACGTGCATCTACTGTGATTTTTTAAGCGCATATATATATATATATATATATATATATATATATATATATATATATATATATATATATATATATATATATATATATATATGTGTGTGTGTGTGTGTGTGTGTGTGTGTGTGTGTGTGTGTGTGTGTGTGTGTGTGTGTGTGTGTGTGTATTTTTGGTAAAATTGTCAAAACAGGTACACTGACGAAGGTTATGTCGATATATATAAAATATAGGTATATTAAAAGTTTAGTGGTAAACTGCTTGATCACTCAAGGGAATACGTTCCTTGCTCTAATTAGTTAGGAGCATCAGGGTTTCTGCTTATTGCTTTGCTAGTCAGTCTGATCAATATGGTTCACTTTTGGGGGAAAAAAAACCCAGAACGCGAGACCACCACACTCGTGCACACATCCAACTCTTGGAAAGAGGAATCACTTCTTTTACTGTACCTCCGTTCATATTGTCTTACTTTCCACCCTCTCCTAACAATTGTTTCATAGTGCAACTGACAGGTTTGCCTCCTGTTACTCCTTTAAAACCGTTTTACTCTTAATTTCCATTCCAAGAGGAAACACAGAAGAAAGCAAAGGATTTCACTTCACTTGTGATGGTATGAAGGACTGATTGTATGTCCGTAACCCATAAGCAGGTGGTTGTGATTGTAGCTCTTTTTCTTCTTCCAGATGTTTCCGGGAAATCTGGGTTTCTCGAATGTCTAAAAAAAAAAAAAAAAAAAGCCTTGGAAATGACGTAACTGATAATTACGGGTGATTGTGATGAAGTGACGGTGATACGCCGATATTGGGGAACATTGTAATTTTTGATTGTAGGATTATAAAATTGCGTTGAAGTTGTCCATTCCCTTGAAGTGGAAAATTCCTCTCTCTCTCTCTCTCTCTCTCTCTCTCTCTCTCTCTCTCTCTCTCTCTCTCTCTCTCTCTTTTGTGATTTTTCTGCCTTTCAGTTGTGTTTTCTTGTTAGTTTCTGTTTTTTTCTTATTCGTGATTCTCTCTCTCTCTCTCTCTCTCTCTCTCTCTCTCTCTCTCTCTCTCTCTCTCTCTCTCTCTCTCTCTCTCTCAAACGCTGACCTGGTCATATCACGTTATGGCATATACCAAATGTCTTTGCAGAACTTTGATAACGTTATTCCCTCTTCTTTTATCGAAGTATCGTCTTCATTAGCAGACTTTTCCCCGTCTTAATAATGAAGATCCTCTTTCTTTTTATCCATCCCCTTTCCCTGTGTCCTTAATCCCTTGACCTTCTTTCGGTATCGTCTGATCTTGACAGCTTCTTTCCCCCTTTCACTTTTCCTAACCTCTGGATCCTGCAGTCTCTTGATCCTGCCTAGCCTGACGTTTCCTGTTATGTTATATTTAACGTTGTGTACTATTTTTTGTCCAGCCGGTTTTTTCTTTATTTAAGTCGCGTTTCACCTGAAGGGGATGACGCGCGCGCGCACGCACACACATACACACACATATGTGTATGTATGTACTCTATGTATCAATATATATAAAGTATATATTTATATTTATATATATATGTGTTTGTGTATGTGTGTTTATATATATCATAAACTTTGTGTATGTGTGTGTTTATATATATCATAAACTTTACGGGATAACGACAAAAATAACATGAATCCCATTGTAACAAAAGTCAAGGTTAATCACGATTTCCTTGCATTTGTTTCATTCGTCCCGTTTCCTTGTTAGGTGACGTGTCTTTATTCGTCTGCCCTTTGATTTTATTCTGAACCTACACATTACTGATGAATGTATTATTCTCGGGCGTTCATTAGATGATTGTGTTGTTTTACTTGGCAATGGTTAAAACAATGGTGAAAGGCGGTGAATGTAAATTAATGGAGATATATATAATAACGTGGAGTTATAACAAGGTCGTGAGTCTGTCTGTACGGGGCTAGTGAAATAGAGGTTAGGTGTGCCGGTCTTGAGTTCACAACTACTACTACTACTACTACTACTACTACTACTACTACTACTACTACTAATAATAATAATAATAATAATAATAATAATAATAATAATACAATTCTTAATTGATTACTGAATCACGATACTGAAAAATGTTAACTGTGTATCTGCAAGATCCTACATATGTGTATCAGACAGCTGTGGCATTTGGTGTGAATAAATATTCGTTTTCACTTTCTGTTTTGATACAGTTCTCATCGAACAGTAGTCTTCGTAGTGTCATCCATTTTCCTATTGCAAGTAGTGAATTTTTTATTTTTATTTTAGGATGTTTTGAACGCCAGTTGTCGTTGGTAATTAACCTCTTGGGATGGGGGCCACGGGGTTAACAACCTCATCCCACAGCTTTGTAAAAAAAATAAAAAAAAAAAGGAATAATATCCTGAAAATTGCAATATACACTAGAAGTCTGGCTAGATTAGCAGGGGGTCACTTGTAAACCGAGGGACACGACATTTAATTATTGTATGCATATATACAGTATATAATATATATGTATATATATGTATGTATGTATGTATGTATATATATATATATATATATATATATATATATATATATATATATATATATATATATATATACACGTATATATATTTCGGCTGTAATTGATAAAAAAAAGATACAGGGAATTATGGATAAAACTCCCAATCAACATTTTAAACACTGTGGAAGACTACTACCAGACTTTAGGAAGAGCACAATAGGATGTTTGCTTGCAACATTTTGGGAATCACTGCTTTAAAGACTTGTAATGTGCGTTTGTGATTTGATAAATGATTCACCGTACGCCAGTCGTCATGATTTTATAAAATAAAAATACTGGGTTCCAAATTTTCTGCAAGACTTTACTAAATTAAAATCAAAGATTGCAAGAGATCAGTTTTCCTCTTTCATGACTTTTTTTTTTATCATTGACTCTTAGGTTACTGGTCTCTAAGCTATCCCACAATAGCTAAGGCGATGTTTGTCCAGAGAATTGTGGGTCCAAGGAGTTTCTGACCTCCTTGTGTGGCTTATACCATTAGCGGTTTACCCAAGTAGCTTTGACGAGACCTCCGCCCTATAAATAGGTCTTGTCTCGTCGTCTCATTACAGTAATTAATACTAGTTTCCCCAGGGAAGACCGAGAGTCGATAGTTTCCGACCTTGGTAGGAGCTGGATCTCTCTCTCTCTCTCTCTCTCTCTCTCGGCCTAGTTTCGGATAATGGCAGATATCGAAGAAAATATATCAGGCATTTCAGTCTCACAGGGTTGGTTACATTTGCTCATATTTTCCTTTTAAAATAACTCTCTCTCTCTCTCTCTCTCTCTCTCTCTCTCTCTCTCTCTCTCTCTCTCTCTCTCTCTCTCTCTCTCAGCCTAGGTTCAGATGTTCGCTGATATCTCTCTCTCTCTCTTTGAAGGGAGGTGTGGTGGATTGTGTAAATATTCAATTGTAGACAAGACAATTCATCAGAAATCTTAAATTAGCATTAAAAGACAAAGTATTTATTGAAATTAAATGTATCAAGTTGTTATGATGAAGCGAGATTTCAATGCTTATTTCCTTACTTGTCGATTTGTTATCAGTTAAATCGCCTACGAATGAAGTAAACAAATTGAATAATGAAAATTCTTAGATGATGGTTTTTGGGCGTGATCTGAGAACTCTCGCATTACAGTATATGTAATTATTTATTGTGTATGTATATAAGCGTGCCACAAGAACTAATTGTCAACCCTCACTACCGTTCTTTGTACATCTTACCAACAAGTACTCAGGAAGTCAAGAGGCAATATAATTTTGGTGACTTCATAGAAAAAATCAAGACTGTAATCAATCACCGCCACATTCATTCCTCAGATGCTGAACTGTGTGCCATTATGTAATCAAAAGCTGACAGATGTCATTCAGACTTGATTACTCAGGGGGATAACTACCTCGTTTTAATTACAGTGGGTCATCGGAGCAGTTCTGCAGTTTTTTCTTTTTCGTGTCCATCTGACCAGTGTGGTTTAGAATGGATTTCTTTATAAATATATGACTGGTTATCTTTTGCGTTGATATATATATATATATATATATATATATATATATATATATATATATATATATTATATATACTGTATATATATACATATATATATTGTATATTATATATATACACATGTATGTGTGTATGTATGTGCATAAACATAAGAATTGTTATGGTGAGAAATAAGGAAGTATGTAAAAACGATTAAAATGTCAGTATATGTGAAAGAACGCGTCGAAGCATTGCAAGGTGATTCTTCCATGTGGAAAAAATGGATGACGATCGGCTGGTGAAAGCATTCGATCCAGAAGTATTACGGGAAGGGGAGAGAGGAAGATCCACAAGGATTTGGTAGAAAGGACGAGAGCACCCACGCGGTGCACTGTAGGCATTACTTAAAGTTTTGCAGCGTCCTTTTGCCCCTAGCTGCAACCCTCTTTCATTCCTCTGACTGTACTTCCATTCACACTCTCTTCCTTCCATCTTACTTTACATCCTCTCCCATCAATTATTTCATAGTGCAACTGCGAGGTTCCCCTCCTGCTACACCTTTCAAAACTTTCTACTTCGGTTACCATTTCGGCGCTGAATGACCTCATAGGTCCCAGCGCGTGGCCATTGCCCTAAATTCGATATCCCAATTCCATTCCAGGACTGTCACCTGCGATTTAGCAGCGTAAGAAATGTGGCAGTAACTATCGTTTGGATTTTCCGTGGACCCACCCCTTGTATATATCTATATATAAGTCCTGGAAGCTTAGTGAGGGAGTGAGTGTGTACATCTTTCGAGAGTCGTGAGGCTGTCACAGGAGAAGAGAGGCTCTTTTGGAGTGATGGTGTCTTCCGGCGCCAGATGTGCCGGTGGTTATAGCTGCTGCCGCCTTGCTGGAAGCGAGTTGGCTCTCTGTCTGATGGCATTCTGCTGGTTGGGTTTTTTTTTTTTCCTTTCCTTCGTTGCTATAGTTTATTTAAATGTTTGTAACTGGATGTATGTTTGCGTGTATGTGGCTGTTGGTGCGTTTATATTTGTTTGTTTGTTCTTTTTTTATACTTCTTAAAAAAATAATTCGGTTAAAATTTGTGTTGAATAACTTCATTTATATTTATATATATGTATGTATGTATGTGCATATATATATATATATGTGTGTGTATGTATGTATGTGTAAATATATTTATTGTATGTATATATATATATATATATATATATATATATATATATATATATATATATATATATATATATATATATATATATATATACAATATATGTATATAATATATACATATAAATATATATACACCCAAGATGTAATTATAAATATTTAGAAATGAATCTCTTATTATGACGCGCCACATTACCCTATCCTTAATTTTTGTCCGCTGAGAAAGTCTGGCTAATTATGTAATTTTATTTTTAATGGAGGTATCACTGCGCCTTGCAGTGTTTATAATGACATGACTTTCCTCTCCGGAAAACTCGTTCTTTCTTTCCCTCCCTTCCCATCCAGTGGCGTGTCACCTCAAGCCTTAAAACAGCTGACAGGGATTGGTGTCATTTGTTGCAATGCTCGGATTAACAGGAGAGAGAGAGAGAGAGAGAGAGAGAGAGGTGGGCTGGAGGCATTTCCCCGAGACGTAACTGAGTAGCGGGACCTTTCTCTGAAAAAAGCGGGACGCTATATCTTAAAAACTAACCATAGAATTTTCTTGAAAATAATTTCATTATGTTTCCCACACACGAATTACTCTGCTGGTTTTTATTTAACCTAGGTATCCTAGGTCTTGGCAAAAAAACCGGGGCTGGTGCAATACTAGCATATATCTCGGAAATATGCGGGCCGGAGGCTTCATTAACTTTCAACACAAGGCTGTGCTGATACTAGATTACAGTCGACCTACAGAATGAGTCATGAAGCTGAAATAGAAGTTATGTATAAATAAGAGAAAAGAAACTAAAAGAATTGTCTTGAATAATTAATAGTTAGGAAAGATAGAGATACATCATGTGGCCGTAAGAGTGCCTACGATTTTTTTAAATTAGATTTATGTACATTTTTTGGTTGTTACTTTTAAGTTTTATGTAATTTTTGAAGAAATATTTTATTTATTTGGAATTTTTACAATTTAATTTGTGGACATATTTATTTATTTATTTATTTATTTATATTTATATATATATATATATATATATATATATATATATATATAATTTATTTTTTATGAACTAAAAAGTAACCTGGGAGACATAATGCGGTTAAGACTGTAAAAGGAAAAGAATGAATCGTGTTTTGAAAGACGCTTAAGGCAAGCCAGAATGATTTCAGGAAGGAAAGGAAAACGTAGTCTTCCGTGTCCGCAGAGGATGTTAAGAAGTCCATTGCTTTGGAAGTTGCTTTTGTAAAGAAATTATTGATTTTCACCCACGCCATTGCAGTGTACTTTGGTGAGTAACTACCAAAATATTCGTGACGTTACACACACACCCTCTCTCTCTCTCTCTCTCTCTCTCTCTCTCTCTCTCTCTCTCTCTCTCTCTCTCTCTCTCTCTCTTGACCTCAGTAAGTATCTATGGGGAAGGGCGTGAGGTTAGCAACCGCATCCCAAATAAACTTGCTGGACACCCGTCCAGAAAACCGCCAGCACCATCTGTTTCCTAAACCCGCTCAAGGCTCACCAGCAGTATGTCAAACCATCTCTCTCTCTCTCTCTCTCTCTCTCTCTCTCTCTCTCTCTCTCTCTCTCTCTCTCTAAAAGAGGGATTTGCAGATATGCGTGTTGGGTTGTTGTCTTTTAATTTTTCAAGAATAATTTTTGTGTGTAAAATGTTTTATTTTAGTATCGAAAATCATACTTTTAGCTTCCCCGTAACATATTCTTTTTGAGGATAAGAAATCGTACTTTTGCGTAGAATGCCCTTTCTGGATATCGGAAATCGTATTTTCGTCATTTATATTTTTTGCAATGGAATTTTTTTTTATTTAGAATTTAGTTCATGAGCTTTTCAGGTTCAGTTAAGATTGATAATATTTTCATGCGTTGTATTCGGAAGTGATCTCTTCACATCTCTAAAACTGAATGTACTGAAAACATTTTTGAGATTCATTCGTTGTATTCAGAAGTGATCCATTCAGACCTCTAAAACTGAATGTGCTGAAAACATATTTAAGAATCTCATAAACACCAAAGACGCAGAAGTGACTAATACGACTCTTTAGCATTGTGTACGTACTCAGCATGTTATATAAGAGTTAAGAAGTGAAAGGGGAATTCCGATTATATGGTAGCCACTCGTTGCCAGGTATGATTAGGTAGGCCACCTGGCGCCCAGCCTTTCTGTCTTAATTGACAGTAATAAAATTTGAGAGGCGATCTTGCTTCCCGTCCTTGTGGCTTTATATGAGATTGATGTTGGTCGTTTGACACGTCATATTGGTTTTGCTGTCTATTTTTATCGAATGAGTATATCATTTTGATTTATTTTCACCTTGTGCACAGAATTGAAATCAGTCATATGTTTTGCTTGGATCGTGACGGATGTGTACCAGTTTTCATAGGCTCTAAGATTATATGTCATCGTGGAAGTACGAGAGAATGCTATACGTCCTTGTTGAACTGAAAGCTTTTCGAAGTATATCGAAACAAGAATCTGTTTTTTTTTTTTTTTACTTTTTTGTTAATTTTTTTATTCACCAAATGTCGTCCCTTACCGTCACTATAGAAGTTTCACACTGACAACCTGAATACGACAGTGAAGAACTTTATTTGATAATGAGTGTATTCTTCAAGGCAATTTTTCCCCAAAAGATTTTACCACTCAGATTGGATCCGCTTCGAAAACGCCACGACAATCAATTTGCCATAAGAACACTTGTCAGCGATGAAGCGAGATCTTTCCAAAATTTGATACCATGTCCTTGCACCTTGCACTGAATCGAGAAATGCATGAAGGTCCTCTCTCTATATTTATTTTAAAACTCCCGAAACTTCAAATGAAAATACTAAAACTGAATCAGAGCAATTTACTTTTACTATAATTCAGCTTCAGTTAATGTCAGTGATGAAGAAAAAGTAGTAATATGCTCTCGTACTGTCAGTTGTCTGTACGTACAAATAGAACCCAGGAAAGACGTTACTGAAGAAGAAGAATTTTTGCACTAATGTAATAATGGACCCCAGTCACGCTACAGTGTTTTTGTAATTTTTTTTTTTTTTTTTGCTGTATTGATCTGTACTTTCTTTCAATGCCGTTATGAATTGTGCTGAAGGAAATGAGCATGCGCAGTCCGGTTTATCAGTTTTTTTTTACGTTTATTACCTGTGCATGTTTCTGCGCTATGCATACAAGGGTTTGGAAAGTGTGTTTAATATTTTTATATAGTTGTGTTGGAAGTCAGTAAAAAGTTAGTTGAAATATACTGAATATGTCTATACAGTATATTTTTTTTACTGAGTAAATGTTCTTGTAAAATGATAATTATATGATATGTTAATCTCGACATCAGAAATACAGTGAACTACATGTATAAAGGTTCCTCTACCATGACATTCGTCACTGGATGTGTCTGCGCTATGTTGCGACCAGACCATTTCTCTTTAATGATAGGTTACAGCAGAGAAAAACTAATCAAAGGTTATGTAATTGTCCAATCACGTATTAACTCTATTGACGAAAGCTTCTGCCAAAATTAGTGGAACCCCCCCCCCACACAAACCCTATCCATACACACAGGCCCACTGGATACCAAGTCCCCTCTGTTCCACCACTTCAACCGAATTATAGCTCGTTCCCCTACCCATTCTCTCCACATGACTAGATCATGTCATATCACTGATCTATTTTGGTGCGTCATCGAATGAATATATTTCTCTCCATTTCAGAACTTCTCTTTCCACTTCTGAAGCAGTTCAGCATCATTCTTTTATCGTTAATTTGCTCTCAGTGTTTACACATCCCCTCCAAAAAACAATTGCGGGCTTTAGCAACGTGCTCTCCTAATATCTGTGTGAAGCAAACACTGTATCTTTCCACCCTCCACAATGGCACTCCTTTCACTATATTCCTGACTTCCTTTTACCCTCATTATCATACTCTTGTTTTACATTCTCTTATATATATATATATATATATATATATATATATATATATATATATATATCATATATATATATATAATATATATATATATATGTTATGTATGTATGTATGTATGTATGTATGTATGTATGTATGTAAGTATTGAAAGTGCTCATGACTGACCACAAAAACCTACTGTTTGGGTTAAAGGCGGGACCCCTCGCTTATTATTATAGTCAGTCCGCCCGTGTCTGTTTATTTCTTTTAATGACGCTTATTGCCTCGGATTTCGTAAGGGTCGTGGGTCAAGTGGGCGGGGGGTTGCTAGATCTCGTGGGTGGGTCATTCGAGTTATTTCGGGCGTACCTGTTCTTGCTCAAGGGTTGAATTTTGTCCAATTAGCAGTTGCAACGTGGGTTACGGTTTTGGTGTATTTATAGAACTACTGTTATTGTGGTTTTCAAAATGAAGAACAGGTTAGAAGGGTCACGCACTTGCCTTGAGAGCCCCTCATGCAGTTACGGGAAGTATTACAAAGAGCAAGGCAAAATAGAGATGAAAATAGGGAGGTGTTTTGCAGTGATCATATTTTTTTTTTCCACTTCCGTTTTTTATTTTCATTACTATCCTACATAAAAAGACCGTGAAAAAGTAGTGCTTGATGTACTGTAATTTCTACCAATACGTCTCCAGCAGTCGACTTTGAAAGGGGCGTGGTGGGTAAATGTACGTTGAGCTTTGTTGTTACAGTTCTCATTACAATACAGGTATACCTCCTCCCAGTACTTGTAACGTGATAGCTGTGACTGTTTCCTTTCTCCGCCAAGCTGCGTAATAGTCTCCTACAAACACATCACTTTTAAAAGGCGGGTGGTTTCGTCCTTTGGTGCTAAGCGTTATGTATTTCCGTACTTCTCTTTGCACTCGCTTTCAGTCCCTGTCATGTTAACTCCTTTCAGGGACATCAAAAGCTAGGGACGTGTCAGGGACGTACATACAGTACCTCAGGTACTTATGACGTGAGCTGCATTATCGAACAAAGGGATAATATTAAGAGTCAAAAACAGGTGATACCAAATATGTAACCGAATAGAATACAGGAGAATCCATATCACGTCAGATAATAGTTGCCATCGATTGCCAGTGACATCAATTATTTATGACATCGCCTCTTCTCTTCTCTGCTGCTAGCTGACTTACTCAGGGTAAAACTTTCCAAAGGCTTTATGCAGATTATACTTCCGTGCGTGAGGCCAGTCAGGTGACATCTTTGTCATTACATCCGCGGAATGTGGTTGATCCTACGCATGATTGTTGGGTGAAGATCGTTAACAGCGGTTGAAAACCCGACGTTGGAACAACCGCGTTTTGGGAAACGCTCGCGATCCGTAGTTCATTCGATAGACGGGGATGGAAAAAAGGGAAAGTGAAAGGAAAGTGCTCACGGTATGATTCCTCCTCCCCTCACCCCCCACCCCACCCCCATCACTATAACCTCATTTTTTGGATTTGGTGAATTGCTATTTTAATTTCTTTTCCTTGTTCCGACCACGGGATCGATGGGAATCTCAAAGAAACCGGGATAAACAAGTCTATAAATGTTTTGGCTGCGTTTAGTCATGAAGTGATTTCCCGCGCAAACTTGTGCTTCTTATTCGTGGCGTTTTCTCCAAAGTATTAAGACAGCCACTGACTTCATTATCCAATAGAAATGGCAACCTGATGTCTTAACCAGTTACTGGTGTGATGACAGTTGATTGATAGGAGGCCTGAAGTACCGATGCACCATAACAAGAGAGTAGCGTTCCTGACGTAATGGAGACTTTTATTTCATTGCGTTCATCCACTTAGTTCCTTTCAAAGCAGCTTTCTAAAATATGCCAAGTAAATGAAAACGAAAAATATGACCAAGAAAGTAACAAATATATTTTCAAAATTCGCAAACATTTTTATTCTTGAAACTGACAGTTCATGGATTAAAAACAAATAAGCAAGGTATCTAAAGTTATCTTTGTCCCTTAAGAAGACAAGACGTAGATACCTTAGCTTTTGGAATATCTCGCCATTTTTAGACCACACCTGCAGGCAGTCTTGTTTTTTTATTTTTTTGTATTTTTGTGAC
>JANJGK010007155.1:17500-32850 GCA_039081455.1 Macrobrachium rosenbergii
TCTTGATTACCGGCCTCGTCACTCCTTGAAGGATACATGTTCCACCAAAGCCATCAGTCAATTTCCATCAATCCTTTTTCCAACGAAGCCGCTGCAGGTCGATCTGGTGTTGCCCGCTGTGGCGATTGACGGGATATCTATCATCAGTTTGAATTAATTTCCCTGTCATTTCCGACACGAAGAGAGGAGCTGTTTGCATTCATCTCGGGATGATGGTCGTGTAAAGGGGTTCTTGAAGAAAGCCACGTGAAGGAAGGAAGCGGATAAACGAACTTTGAACGAGTCTCCCAGTAGCGAACAGGTAAGTTGAGGTTTTATTTCTTCTTGCGTGCTGTATACCTGAAAAGATTCTCTCTCTCTCTCTCTCTCTCTCTCTCTCTCTCTCTCTCTCTCTCTCTCTCTCTCTCTCTCTCTCTGTGTGTGTGTGTGTGTGTGTGTGTTGTACTGTGTATTTCGTCTATTTCCTCTGTGTGTGTGTGTTGTAATGTGTATTTCGTCTGTTTCCTCTCTCTCTCTCTCTCTCTCTCTCTCTCTCTCTCTCTCTCTCTCTCTCTCTCTCCAGTGTGGCTATAGACACGAGGGAAGGCGTTGCATGTACTTCTTTTCCCTTTGTTCTTAACGCTCTTTGGAGATGTCGCAGCATCTTTATTATTTCAGCCAGAACCATCATCGTCTTGCAGCAGCAGCAGCAGCACCATCATGTGTCATCACTGGCCTTTATCTCTTGTGACATTCTTATCATGCCCTTGATAGCAGCAGTGCAACGGTTCTGCGCGATGCAACACAACATGACATTGATGTCTCAAGATAAACAAACCTTCACTTATATATTGAAGATAAACAGACCTTCACTTATATACTTAAGATAAACAAACCTTCACTTATATGTTTTATTTGCATAAAGTAAAACTGTATGATTAGGTGGAGTTTTAGGACTTGTTTTTGTAATATCTTTGCATGAGAAGTCCCTTTGATGCATATTCTTCAGTGATGGTCTCGTTTTGATTGCAGACACTAAAGAGGAACTACAGTAGAGAGAAACCTAGATAGATGGAAAGATGCGTTTAGAAAGTAGACAAATCTAACGAAGACTGAATGTATGACAAATGGGATGGATTGGTAACTAGTAAACCACGATTAACTTGAGAAAAGTGAGCATCAAGAGTGAATAAGTGCCTGGGCTCGGCAAATAGATGCAAGTGGTTGATACGGGCAAAGAGGTTAACCTTCGAATTCAAGCCGGATGGAATAATTGGAGGGGGTTATCAATTGTACTCTGACAAAAGAGTCCGCATTAGGCTGAATGGGAAGGTACAAAGTTGGTAATGAGACCCATTATGTTGCATAGGCTAGACGCGGCATGACTGAAAAATATAACACCGTAAGTTTGACATGGAAGAACTGAGATTTCTCAAATGGATGTGTTAACTAGAAGAAATAGGATAAGAATTGTATACATCAGGGGATCCCCAAAAGTGGGTTAGTGCCGTCAGTTCGCCTCGTGCGGTGCACTGCAGGCATTACTTAAGATCGTTTGCAGCGTGCCTTCGTCCCCTAGCTGCAACCCCTTTCGTTTCTTTTACTGTATCTCCTTTCATATTCTCTTTCTTCCATCTTACTTCCACCCTCTTATAATAATTGATTCATAATGCTACTGCGAGGTTGTCCTGTTACACCTTTCAAACCTTTTACTGTCAATTTCCATATCAGCGTTGAATGGCCTCATAGTTCCCATTGCTTGGCCTTTGGCGTAAATTCTATGTTCAATTCAGTACATGGGGGGGGGGAATCAGGTAAAGAAAGGCCAAGAATCGAGATTGAAATGGTTTGGGCATCAGCAGAATAAGTCTCAGTGGGTCCTGGGCATTAGATGAAGAATGATGATTAGCGACATGTTACAGAAGAGACGTGGAAATGGAGGTACTAGGGACGCGAAGGAGAAGAAGGCCATAGAGAAGATAGAGACGTTGCATTCGAGAAGACATGAGAGGAATAGACGACAGAAGGACGCAAGGTAGAAACGTATGGAAAGGTTCAGTAAAAACAGCGACCCTGACTAGAGATCAAGTTGAGAAAAAATTATTGTAATCTCTTTTACCACATTTATTATGGACTAAATTGAATCCATGGAAATCCAGATAATATGTCTTACTACAAGTGATACAAGTGATACCCCATAAGGTTACCAACAGCCCAGTTTCTGCAGAATTGAGTTTCTCGCTTGCTAAGGTGTAATAGAACCCTTATTCCAGCAGGGTGATTGTGGACTCGCTCCAAATGGCCGGTGGATTAGTGCCAATTTCACGATACCGCAGTTTGTCTCAGATGAGGTACTTTATGTCCTATGGTAATTCGTCATATGTGTGTGTGTTTTTTTTTTGTGGATTATGATGCCTGTACGATATTTTTTTTTATCTGTATCGGGTTATTTCATCTTCGTACGATTTATTCTTTTTATGTGCATTTTGTTTCAGTTTTTTTCTTACCTACTTTTAATTCCTCAGTAGTTTATTTATTTTAAATAATTTACTCTAGGGTCCAAAGTCAAGAATTAGGGAACCGTGGGAACGGGAATTTTTCTCCACTTAATTCAGGGAGTATTATTCCATGAATTCAAGTTTCCATATTGCACTTCTTTAGAGGCACCAGTTTAAATGTAGTTTGATCTCTCTCTCTCTCTCTCTCTCTCTCTCGTCTCTCTCTCTCTCTCTCTCTCTCTCTCTCTCTCTCTCTCTGATTTATGCGATTCATCAAATTCCATGATTTATGCGATGAATATTCATTCGTTCCCACAGCTTAGAATCGGATCCTAGCCAGCGATAATGGAACATAATTATAGTTTAACAGCGTGTCTAACGCCGTCGGTGTAATTAACGCCAGCAAAGTAGAGCAGATGATTAAGTGACGCTAAAATGGCGACAACAGAAGCGAGAGAGAGAGAGAGAGAGAGAGAGAGAGAGAGAGAGAAGAGAGAGAGAGAGAGAGAGAGAGAGAGAGAGTTGCTGTGATTAAGCTTTCAAAGGTCTTTTTTTTCTGGTGATCTGCCTTTTAATTTTGGGTGTAATTAGTTTTATGCATAAATAAAGTTATATACTAAATATTACCCCCAATTTTGTGTTAATGAATGGTTTTCTCTTTTCTCACGCACACATACATACATACATACACACACACACACACACACACATATATATATATACACATATATATGTGTGATATATGTGTGTGTTTATGTGTGTGTTTATGTGTGTGTGGAGAGTTAGAGAATTATTCATAAGCAATCAAGTACTATTAAACATAGCTTGATTGCTTTAAATGCCTGTAAACATCCATTGTGTATTTACATTTTTATTTTGAGGTGTACCTGTTAATGCTCGATGTTTTAAATTTATTTCATTATAAAGTGACCACTTTATTAAGTAGTTACCTTCAGTTTCCTGTGTATGTATTTGTTTTGACCCAGTGGACTGTTTAAGTCTCTACTCCACATCATTTCTCTCTGAATGCACGTCATGTGTTGGAATTACTTCCTCCTTCGTCATTTCATGGCGACGTCTCGCGCGTGAGCCTAAGGCCCTTTTTTTTAAATACGTTTTTTTGCAAGTTTCGTCTCATATTAAGACGCTCATTCACTAACACTGGTGCCATCTGTTAGTTAACAGTACCACTTTCTCTTCAGTATTCGCCTACTGTGCCTGTTTTTTTTTTTTTTTTTTTTTTTTTTTTTTTTGCCAGGGTGCTTTTTTTTTTTTTTTTTTTTTTGACCAGGGTGCTATTTTTTTTTTTTTTTTTTTTTTTTTTTTTTGACAGGGTGCTGTGTAACTCTTTATCTTGTATGCGTATGAATGGTTCATATGTACATGGTTGTACAGACATATTTGTAAGAATTGTTTGTTTTGTGCACAAAATTATCCAGTACCTCTTCATATTTCAGAAATTCGTTGGCATCGTATATATGTGCATATTGTACGGTTTTGTTCGTATTTACGAAACTGTACATTCAGTTTCCCTGTGTACAGAAAGTGTACAGTGGTGTTGGTTTTGTAAAAAAAAAAAAAATGTGGTTTGTCTTTCCATGTTAAATTCAAGCTGTTCACGATTATCAGCAAAACGGTAGTGAGCGTGTGATAACTCAAGTTATTAGTGTATTCTTATTACACTTAATTTAGAGAGAACATTCTCTCTCTCTCTCTCTCACACACACACACACACACACACACACACACACTCACAGTGTGCAGACAATTATTGTTGTTCGGGAATTCATCTGGCCAAGTTACAAAACACATGACAGACGGAAGTGAGGAATGGTTTATAACCTTAGGCGTGAATGTTACTCGTTTTTTAAACGATTTTTTTTCCTTTAAACAAGTTATTTAATAAGGTTGTGAGAGGTGAAAGGAGGCGTATTTTTTGTTTATTAATTAGGCCTTTCAAGTTATAGTAATAAATCTTCCTAGTAGTAGATGGTAAAATGCTATGGATCTGATCATTTAGTTTATCAGATAAAGGGGGTTATTTTAGCCTTTAAATAAACATTAGGGTTGTGAGTTTAATTTTTATGCAAGTAGTTGGGAAAATATATATTTACGTGATTAATGTATGAATAAATTTATTACAAAATGAAGCAGAGTGAATTGTATGAGGTAGCGTTAGATATATCAGAGTTACATCATATACATTTAAATTTCGAAAAGTCATTCAGTTTGTACAAAGAAGTTATATATGAAGAGAACAAAAAAGCACTGGTCATGATCCCTTCCCTTGCTCTAAGCTATATATATATATATATATATATATATATATATATATATATATATATATATATATATATATATATATATATATATATATATATATATATACATATACAGAACATGTACACAGTGCAAAAATTATATAGAGTGTCGTATAGAATGACTGACGGATATTGACGGCTTTCTTTTATTGGCTAACGGTATACAAAATGAAGTAATGGTCCGTTTGTTCTTTTATTTTTAACTGCCGTATAGTTATTTTGTTATGTTTTTTCTTAGAATATTAAGCCAGTGTATTTCCTTGGACAAGAATTCGTTCCCATCTGTAGTGATTTGTTCTGTTATGACAAAGTATGGTCCCCATACTTGCATATCTTTTAGACTCTTTCTTGTTGTTAATTTGATCTTAGGTGGTAAAAGAAAAAAAGACAAAGTATAATGTCCATACTTGCATACCTTTTAGACTCTTTCTTCTTGTTAATATGAGCTTGCGTGATAAAAGAAAAAAAAAACTTTTCCTTTGAGATGGTAACCTTGTCAGTGCGGTTTTATTATTATGAAAACACTTCGCGTGAAGTCTGTCGAATTTTTTTTATTCAGAATGCTAACCTTTTTTTCTGTTTTGTTTTTCGTATTTTAAAGATCGGCTAGATTACGTATTGTACGGAAGTAGCAATTGATTGCTTATTATTTTTTTACCACAAACTTTTGCTAAATTTTTGAAGTCGAAAATAGAAGTATTTTGTGCTGCATTGCAAAGCATCGAAATTCTTACGCTTCCAGAGAACTATACTATTATTATTTTCGTCGTTCCAGATAATATCCAACGTTTCCTCAGCTCAAGTAACAGAGATACCTATTCTTTGCTCACCCAGCCAGTTTTGCTATGAAGTAACGGAAATAGGTGTGGCGCCTCCCTCGCGGGTTATGAAAGCATCATAACCTGTATGAATGTTGTTGTTGTAGAATTGGGTTTCTTTGCCGTGACCTAAATAACTCTATACTGTAGGTTCGATGTAATCTACTTTTATTTGATGCTCTTGGTATTTTTGGCGATTGAGTCATTGCAAAACTTAATGTTTTCTAGTGGCGTCGTCCCGGAATTCGAGTTTGACGAGTAAGTCACTGAAAAATAAAAACAGTTGTACGTGTTACAGTAATTTTATCATATTCTGTATTTCTGTATTCTGTAACTTTCTTCAAATGAACACCATATTTCTTGGAAGCTTGAATTTCAAGTTAGTGGTCCCTATAGCCTCGTTCCAAATGAATACGGGTTTATCTTCAGAATAATAATAATAATAATAATAATTCGTGTAACCTTACTGTTCTTAAAAGGATACCTGTGGGTTCATCTTATGCTAGGACCCACTCTTTATAAGAACTTCGCTGATAAAATAGACCATTATTGACGATTATTATTACTAGTTATGACAGTTGTGTGTCTGCCTGTGCAGAAACATCCAGGAACAGGCAGGCAAAGTAAGAGTGACAGACACACACACACACACACAATCATGTTACGAATCGATTTGCAACCGGGTGAGTTTGCGTTTACCGCATCCGTGATTCACCGGGATTTATGGAGAAATGATTTGTGGAATAATGATAGGCCACGTCGCGCTTTTCTCAGAGCCCTTTGGATGATTCGCTGGATGAAGTGACGATGTCGTGTGCGGGAAAGTGCAGGCGGATGAATTAGATTCACGGAGGATTGCGGAAACTGATTTAATTGTCGAGGCGCAATGCGCTGTTCTTATCGCTTAGGGTTGTGTTTCAGTTTTCTCTCGGCGGAAAATTGTGGAACCTTTAACTGTCTGTATTGCTGATGATATCAGCTTCAGTATAGTCTGCAAATAATGAATCGCTTTAGGGGAGAGAAATTGGGGAAAGGGAAAGTATGTGTAGAGTAAATGTATGTCCTTAAAATACATTTTAAATCAGCCACTTTTATAGGAAAGAAGTTGGAGAAAAGGAAATTATTTGTAGAGTAACTGTATGACCTTGCAATACATTTTAAATAAACTAGTTTTAGGGGCAGAGAAAATGGGGAAATGGAAATAAGTTGGGAGAAATTGTACAGCCTTAAAATACAGTTTAAATTGCCTATCTTTAAGGGAGAGATTTTGGGAAAAATGAAAAATGGGTGAATAGCTACTATATGACCTTAAAATTGCCCATAATCATATTTCGTGTTTTGGCGGTCGAAGTTATTTCCAGAGATGACGACAGTACACGATGTAGATCAGTATTGAAAGCCGTTCGTTCTGGGCTTACCTGAGCAGTGACATTTATTTGCGTCACAAATGGACTGCTGATTATCCTCATTATGGTTACGTAATGGCCTCGCAATCTGGATTAATCACTGATGTACAATTGGCTTCTTTCCCCGTGACCCAACTCTTTATTTATATCTGAGGGGCGTACTTAGCCACACGGTCATATATAGGTAGGTGAAAGTTTCCGCTCACAGACATCTGATTCAATTGGCGAGTAGTTTTTCGTTGATGTGGATCGTTAATGTTATTAGACGTCAGTGGCATATAATTTGGCTTCCTTTTCCGGATTAGATTTTAATTTTTATCAAAGATGGAAAGGTGAAATAGTGGCGATCCTTCTCTCTCTCTCTCTCTCTCTCTCTCTCTCTCTCTCTCTCTCTTACAGTGCGTGGAGCAAATTAATGACAAGGTTTATATAAACATCCATATTTTTATATGAAGTGTATTTCCTGAGGTAACCAAGAGTATTTTTTCGTGGCGGAATTTCTTAATTGTCCTATTACCTCCTATACGGCGAAGCTAAGGCAACTCCCAAATGTACTTAGGGAACTCGAAGTATTTTGATGGCGAAGTTATTCAACCAAATCTAACCGAACATACTGCAATAAGCCCTGACTTGTTTTGAAGTGTATTGTAACCGATCTCTGAATTCGTATGACTTTTAGGGGTTTGTTGCCCCCGGGGAATTTCCAAGTCTGGATAAGTTTATAAGAATTTTTGTGCTATCTGTTTTTCTTGACTTCTTAAAACACACATCTGTATCCTATCCCCTCAGATCCTGCATTTAGATTAGGGCTTAAAGCTGCCTGTGTTATTTATATGCCGCGTGAAGAATGTGTCATTTGTTTTTTTTTACTCACTGCTTAGTCATTGCGTTTTTGGTAATACTTGTGGAAGTGTGACGGAAGTATTTGAAGGGTGGCTGATACCTCATGTATTGAAGCTGGAAAGTTGTTCGATTTTTGAAAATATTTTTCTTTTTCTTTTTTATTCTTTATTTGTATTGTTAGTAATAAGCTACAAGTTGGCTCAAAGTTTCAGTATGCTTTATTGATTGTGTGATGTCAGACATTTTGGCTGTCATCGAACATTGGGAGGGTGTCTGCATTTGAAATATGAATTTACAATCGTTGTCATGACACAAATACGCACGTCGTCATTTTTTTCTTTCTTCAAAGCTCAGTAAACAATTTTCAATTAAGTTGATGTAATTGTTTAAGGATCATATGTAATCTCTAGGATCACATAAATTTCATAAATTTCAGCCTTCATTAACTTCGATTACAAGTCCTATCTAAAATACAGTATTGGCCTATCTTCCAGATTACAAAAAAAAAAAATGCCTCTCAGTGGGGATCCCCACTAATGAGAATTGACGCAGACTTGATTATACGTGAGTGGCAAACAGTGTCACTGGATTTTTATTAATGGGTAATTTAACGCCAAGGTTTCGGGGAACTGAATCTTTTAAGAATTCAGGATTTTTTTTTTTTTTTTTTTTTTTTTTGCAGTGAGAGGGTTGGTTTTATGTTGTAATTTTGCGGTTAACGCGACATTTTTGTATAGTATTGGAGATCAAAATTATATAGTATTCATACAAGCTGAAAATAAGTTTGAATATTTATAGATGAGATAGAAAAGTCACTAGGTAATTATACTGCAGGTGAAGAACATTTGAATATTTATAGGTAGGATAAAAAGTTCCTATGTAATTATGCTGCAGGTGAAGAGCATCAGAATATGTAGGTAGGATAAAAAGTTCATATGTAATTATGCTGCAGGTGAAGAACATCTGAATATTTATAGGCGGGATAAAAAACCCTGTGTAATTGTGTTGCAGATGAAGAACTGAAAAGTAATGGGTCTGGGTGAGAAGTTCCTAGATATTGTGTTTAGGGTAAAAAGTTTATGTCTATTTGTTTAGGATTTAAATGCCCCAAGTGTAATGAAGTTAGCATGAATAGCTGAAACGCCTTTATTCAGTTTTGTTAAGGTTATAGATAGAGAATTAACTGCACAGCACTGAGGACGTTAAGCAGCAAGGTACAGTACAGGCTGATCTGTGGTTGACAACAGTACAGAAGGCCTGTAGGGACCGTGTCAGTACTGTAACTGGCAAATCACCAATTGTCCAATGGCATTTAGCGGTTCATGTGGGCTGTTAGGCAGAGGCTAATGGGGGTAATTATGTCACAGGTAGTAGTTTAGCCATCGACAGCGAAAAGTAAAAGTTTTTAAACTGTAGAGGGAAAGATTGGACAAGTGATATGTTCCTAAATTATAATGCTCAGGGTTGTCATGTTCCTCTGTAATTTAGGCATGCTAGATTATGCAACACTAGGATTTATGTTCCTGTTTGTTTTTCTACAAATAACGTTTCTATTCTGTTGCCCTCTTAAACTAGCAGTGGAAATATTTATATTCAACACACACACAGATAGCAATACATATATATATATATATATATATATATATATATATATATATATATATATATATATATATTATATGTAGGCTATATTTAATTATTTATTTATTTTCGTGCATTCAACTTCCTCACATTCAAAATGGCCAACGTCCAGCATCTCTCACCATTGGCAGTTAAGTAATTACATTAGCCAGAAAGAAAGTATGTATCTTGGGAAGACGTTTGGGCCGGCACGGAACATCCCCAGGATACATACATTATATATATATATATATATATATATATATATATATATATATATATATATATATATATATATATATATTTATATATATATATATATATATTTATATATATATATATATATATATATATATATATATATTTATATATATATATATATATATATATATATATATATATATATATATATATATTTATATATATATATATATATTTATATATATATATATATATTTATATATATTTATATATTTATATATATATGAATATACATACATACATATGTAAATAATGTTGCAAAAGATATTCTATTTTTAATTTTCTCGTCGTCATCTGTAGTGTTTGGATGTTCGATTTGCAATTGATAGAGTGTATTATAATGGTGACAGTATTTGACTGTGTTTCCTGATCGTCGTCGTGTAAAATTGCATCATAGATCGTAATATTAAACTTCATACTAGAATTATGAATTACAGAGACCCTCTCTCTCTCTCTCTCTCTCTCTCTCTCTCTCTCTCTCTCTCTCTCTCTCTCTCTCTCTCTCTCTCTCTCTCTCTCTCTCTCTCTCTCACGTACTATTTTTGAAGTTTTGCTCTTCTGCAATGGGGTCCCCAACAAACAAGCGTTAAGCTTTAGCCACAATATGATCGCCATCATTATTTATGACCTTAGGTCTCCTTGAAAGTGACCTCAGAAATCATACGAACGTTTTTGAAACCAGACAAAATATTTTAGGCTTTTTAATAGGTTAAAAATAACTCGCAGGGGGAAAGGAAGGGAAAGAGAATTGACTGATGAAGCCCTATGGAAGTTGTCGAATTTTGTTCAGTGAAAAATTATAAAAAAAAAATAGATTTCAAAAACCTCTTCAAGGCGATATGAGTCTTTCAGTAAACAAGGGAAAAGTGAATCCATAAATCCCAATTTTACCATTCAATCTAATGTAAAGTGAAGAAAAAATAACGTTCAAGAAAATATATTCAGGGAAAAATAATGTCCAAGAAATAATAACATTGAAGAACCCCCTTTCCAAACGGCTGAGTCTTTCAATTAAAAACGGAAAGGTTAATAGCATGGACTTTCAACCAGATGACAGTCTGCGGCAAAATAAATCACGGGTGGCAAGACCCAAAACTCGCGCCGTATAATTTGGAGCATTGCAGTAGGGCTGGGGCCTTCCTCTGTTGCAATGAGCATGATAATA
Organism: Macrobrachium rosenbergii; assembly: GCA_039081455.1. Lineage (NCBI taxonomy): Eukaryota > Metazoa > Arthropoda > Malacostraca > Decapoda > Palaemonidae > Macrobrachium > Macrobrachium rosenbergii. The sequence continues at coordinate 28,412 of JANJGK010007155.1, forward strand.
AATATTAGACTTCGACCAAAAAAAAAAAATTATTGTTCTAATGAAATGCTGTGCTTTATTTTTTCACGAGTGTGATGAAATAGATGTTTGGAAAAAGGCGTTTTTCATATATATATATATATATATATATATATATATATATATATATATATATATATATATATATATATATATATATATATATATATATATATATATATATATATATGTATATATATATATATATATATATATATATATATATATATATATATATATATATATATATATATATATATATATATATATATGTATATATATATATATATATATATATATATATATATATATATATATGTATGTATATATATATATATATATATATATATATATATATATATATATATATATATACTTACAAATTAGCATGTGTCATCCGGCAAACGATAATGCACATGCACACCGGATGTTATACTTTCTGGTTGAATGACTTGAGGGAGAGAGAGAGAGAGAGAGAGAGAGAGAGAGAGAGAGAGAGAGAGAGAGAGAGAGAGAGAGAGAGAGAGACTTATCATAGCATATTCTTGTAACTGTAAGTAAATTTAAAGAAAGAAAGCTTCATAGGTCATTGATTAAAGAATGATATTTGAGGATTAATTTCCAGTGGTTTCGTAACCGAAATAAATTGTTGAGTTGCATTGGGATAAGTGAAGTCTTTTTAATCTGAAATGATCATGTGAATTGTACATTTTTAACTCATTATTAAAGTTAATATTGTTGATCGCTGGCTTTGCCCAGTTAAAAGTAACTGGTCTGGAACCATTAAATAGATATGAAATGTGACGTAATGTCAACGCATCTAATCAAGCGAACGGCTTTCTTTGGAAATGTCTTTGTTACGTTATCAGTGAAAATTGAGAACAGGAGGTTATCATCTACTTATATTTGCTCTTATTGCTCGTATTGAGGACATGACGTGGCAGTGATTACTGCTGAGGTTGTTGGAAGAAGTTGTTCTGATCTTATCAGTTTTGGTTTTTAGACTCTCTATAATTAGGTATAAGTTTGTATCTGCAGTGGTTTCTTTTAGCGACTCCTCGGCCCTGGGTGCATTGTGCTCTGCTTTTTACTTGTCACCCGTTCCTTCTGTTCTCTTCTCACTTGGCTGTCCAACTTCTTTAGAAACCTTACACCCTTCTCCACTTTTCATCTGTTTTCTTGAGAACAAATCCTGTGGATGCGCCACACACACACACTGGCCACTTTTTTTTTTCTTTTTTACCATATACATGCGAATTTGTATTAGCCACGATGACCACTTAATTTCTGGATTTCTCCACTTTCTGGATACGATTGTCTCAACAAAGCCTTGATTCAGAAATGAAGACCAGATGAAGAAACCCCAACTCCCGCTGATGAGAATCGAACTCGCGCACACGGTGTTGGCAAGGTCTGTATCAACCTTGGGGGTTGATATGGCGTTAAATTAAAGTAGTCGGTCACTAAGAAGGATGTCAATCTACTCCTGCTCATACATACAAATATTTGTCGAATTTCGGTAAACTTTAAGTATATATATGTGTATGTATAGAAAATGTCACATATGCCTGTAAAGTGTTCAGTGCTATACATGTAAAAATTACGCTGGCACACGGCGCCTTCACAAACATAGACGAAAGAGAGAGAGAGAGAGAGAGAGAGAGAGAGAGAGAGAGAGAGAGAGAGATGAAATTGTCGCCGTAGGTTTGGGAACATCATTCCACATGACCAAGGTCGATGTTGTTATGTGTATGTGTCGCAACGTCCAATCATTTCTCCCCCTTTCGTAAATGATACAGATTTACTACTCGTTTAGAAGTAGGAAAAAAGTCCAATAAATTTTCAAAATATTTTAAAGCGGAATCGCTGTAAATCTGTATTTTTTTTTTAAATAAGAAGTTTAAGAATGAAAATACGGGAGACGTGTGAAATGATTTTCTACTTACTCATGGGTTGCTCAAGTTTTCGTCAATCTCAGTGGGAAATGTAATCTCACTTGGTGTTGAGAGAGAGAATGATTGGAGCTGATACGAGATGTGATGGACACACGTCAATATCAGTCCTTAGAAATATGAGCAAATTACTTTATATATATATTGCCCGTAGTGCCCAGCAAAGGAAAAAAATTAGGGGGATTTGAAAATAAAACTGATGCCCCAACCGTCATGTTATCCACAAGAGAAAATACAAGATCGTTTTCCAGAGAGTCAGTGGGAGCATATATCTGGTAATTGGGGCGTTTTAAAAACGAAGAGGGTGTCAAAACGTTAATATTATATTCCGAAAAATGCTAGGCTTGTCGTGAGTGGATATGAACGAATTGTGTCTGTATGTGACAAATAACTTATATTAAAAAATCAGTATTCTTTGAATAGACTGCCCTCATGTTTTAAGAATGTCTTTGGAGATTGGGTAATAAAAATGTGTATAAAATTCAGACCCCTAATTCCTCCCTTTATCAGTTGGAAAGGAAGTTTTCAGCAACTTCATAGTAATTATTCAGTTCCTTGCCCTCCAAAGCCTAGACGCCTTTACAGAAGTTGATGGAGATTTAATTCATTTACACAAATCCATTGACTCCCATTCATTAGTGTAAGCTCTTGCTGTCGTGCTTTTGTTAATCAGAGTCTCAGATTTACAAGTTTTGCTTGTGCGATAAACGCATAAAGGCAGCAAATGCAAACAGTAAAGGTAGGATTGATTAAAAACGTGAAGCCGGTGGTAAATTAACTAGGAGAAATAGCCCTCTGGCAGACCTGAGCCACCAGAAACAACTATTCATCGGATTCAGTAAATCTGTACACTACTTTTTCAGGCATCTTTAATCCCTTGCTAACTCAATAGAAATGACAGCATCTGAAATAGCAGCAGTATTGCTGTGCCGCTTATTACATTAATACGGACTGTTATTATCCTTGAGAGAAATGTCTTCCTTTAGATAGCGAGATTCTTTGAAAATTTGATATACTGGGAGAGATCGAAGCGGTGATATTGCCATTCCTAATTTACCCTCCTGTGCTTTTGTATTGTGTGGGGCATACTAGTCTACAGAAGATAGTTAGGCCAATATATTTCAAATTTTGGTATTCCAAAGGAGATATGTCATGTATTATTATTTATTTATTTATTTATTTCAAGAATCTTTACGTAAATCTTTTCTTTGGATTGCTCTTAAAGGGGTGCATTGTATGAATAATAATAATAATAATAATAATTTAACTATCATTCTCGAGCGATGTTTTATGCTAGAATATTTTTGGTGTCTTTGTGGCTACACACCCCTGTAATGAGAAAATTATAGAATTTTAATTTCATACGTTCCTTGCTGCTTGCATAATTACATTTTGTCAAGAGACTTCAAGAGACGTCCTTTTTAAATCAACAGTGGTTTCATGTTTAAAATCAACAGTGGTTTCTTGTTTAGAATCAACAGTGGTTCTTGTCTCAAGAAGAAAAGGAAAGCATTTCCACACAGTGCATTCGTTAAACCTGTTTCTGATTAAAGAAAAAAAAGTCTGTTGTCAAAGAGTAACAGCATTGCTAAGCTTTATTATTATTTTGATTATTTTGCATCGCCAGACAAACGGAAGAAATTGCGCCACAGTAAAAGTGATCTAATTGAAGCGTTTACACGATAAAATGAGGAGCGATTCGGGATCCATTCCGGTTCGAGCCGAGGAGAAAGTCTTTCAGAAGTTTTTGCCGTTTCTTCGTGAGTTGCCCAATGGCAGGCGAGGTCGACGCTCTCGGAACCTTTTCCGCGTTTTTGTGCCAAAGATTATAAACGCGAGATGAAATTGTATTGCTTGGTTCCTTTTCATAATGATGAATGTAAATTACCCATGCAGAAGAATGCTCAGACACCTTTCATTTAACTTTCAGTTTGCGAATGTCTCCAGAGATTATTGGAACCATTTCGATCACTTTTCCAGTCTCCTTCATTGGTTTAAAGCTTCATTCGAATGATTGCTTAGGGTTAAATACACGTAATGATGTGATTTCGAGGGAAATTCCGGTTTGATTGTGAGTTTAGGAGCGTTTTCTGTTTCGTTTACCGAGCTGTGTAGATTATATTAATACCATACGAAACATTTACTTAATACTTCCTGTCGTTTTATAAGTGCACAATGCCGAAGTGCAGCTTAAACCATGCGTGTGCTTGGAGAGAGAGAGAGAGAGAGAGAGAGAGAGAGAGAGAGAGAGAGAGAGAGAGAGAGAGAGAGAGAGAGAGAGAGAGAATGTGATACAAGTTTAGATTCGCAAAACTTGCTGTTGTGTCTTAGTCAAAGAATATTGTTGTTAAACTAAAATTCAGGTAAATGATTTGGTCCTTAATTGAAAGGTGACATTCAACAATCGTAATTTTTGGCCTCGGAAGGGTGGAATGTTTTTACAATTTTGATTGACTTAAGGTAGCATTA
>JANJGK010007156.1:0-2500 GCA_039081455.1 Macrobrachium rosenbergii
AAGGACAAGTTTTAGAGAAAAAATTGTCCATACAGAATACAAGAGTAATAATAATATTATTGTGACAATTGACATCCTGTTCAAAATATTCACGAATATAATCTCTCAGGATATTAAAGTAAATATTTATATGTTTGTATGTATATATATATATATATATATATATATATATATATATATATATATATATATATATATATATATATATATATATATATATATATATATATATATATATATACATACAAACATATAAATATTTACTTTAATATCCTGAGAGATTATATTCGTGAATATTTTGAACAGGATGTCAATTGTCACAATAATATTATTATTACTCTTGTATTCTGTATGGACAATTTTTTCTCTAAAACTTGTCCTTTATGTCGTATGAGCATGATTTAACCCCATTCCGAATTCCTTTTTCCCTTAATATATTTTGCCAAAATATATTAATTTCTATTTCCTTTTAAAATCACTGAAATTGTTTAAAGTGCAAAAAAAACGTAAGGCCGCGAAAATTAAGAAAACTGCATAAACAGAAAAAGTAATTCAGGCAGACTTTAAATACTTGTAAGAAGATGTGGTAAATAACTAAATAGATAAATAAGAGGGAATAGAATAATAAGACCGATACATATAAATTTCAGGGGACGTCAGTAGTAGCAGAGAGAAGGAATGAATTCGTTCCACGTTTAAATATTTGGAGACCAGGAGATTCCACAACTGCACTAGGCGAATTAATCCAGATTTTAGTTGTGGTCAAAATAAAACACCTGGAAAACTAGGCCTATTTGACAAAACATAGGATATAGAGATTGCAGAATTTACGCCAGGCCAATCGCTGGGACCTGTGAGGTCATTCAGCGCTGAAAGGGAAACTAATAATAAAAAGGTTTGAAAGCTGTAACAGGAGGAAAGCCTCGCAGTTGCACTATGAATCAATTGTTAGGAGAGGGTGGGAAGTAAGGTGGAAGAAAGGGACTATGGGCAGAGGTAGAGTAAAAAGGAATGGAAGAGGACGCAGCTAGGGGCCGGTGGGACGCCGCAAAGAACCTTAAGTTATGTCTACGGTGCACTGCGAGAGGTGCACTGACGGCACTACCCACCTTCGGGGATTTGACAACACATGACTCGCTTTCAAAGCAGATCAAAAGACTGTGTTCCAGTTGTTTATAGCTACATCCAAGAAGAAGAAGAAGCAGAAGAAGAAGAAGCAGAAGAAGAAGAAGCAGAAGAAGAAGGAGGAGGAGGAGGAGGAGGAGGAGGAGAAGAAGGAGAAGAAGAAGAAGAAGACGGAGAAGGAGAAGAAGAAAAAGAAGACGGAGGAGAAGAGGAAGAAGAAGAAGAGGAAGGAGAAGGAGAAGTAGAAGAAGAAGGAGAAGAAAAAGAAGAATTAGAAGAAGAAGGAGATGAAGAACAAGAAGAAGAACAACAACAACAACAACAAGAACAAGAAGAAGAAGAAGGAGAAGAAGAACAAGAAAAAAAAGAAGGAGAAGAAGAAGAAGAAGAAGAGGAAGAAGAAGAAGAAGAAGAAGAAGAAGAAGAAGAAGAAGAAGAGAGAAGCCCCATCTTCAAAAGCACCATCACCACCATAGCCCGACCTCGTTCCTGCCCTTTCGCTTTTTTTTATTTTTTCTTTTTTTTTTGTACCAAAAGACACCAAGACTTATAGTTCCTTTCCCCGGATATTTGTGAAACCATTTTAAGAAACGAGAACGCCATTTCTCGAACGCTTCTTTCCAGTCGTTCCCACCTTATCTTTCCAAGTCTCTCTCTCTCTCTCTCTCTCTCTCTCTCTCTCTCTCTCTCTCTCTCTCTCTCTCTCTCTCTCTCTCTTCCGTTCCTGATTTCTATCATTTTTTGTCTTTCTTTTCTCTTGCAAACGAATTTCATCACTTCAAGTTAATGTTTGCTTGCTATTAAATTGATCATAAATTTAATGCTTGATGTGAACGCAATATTTTAATCAAATGTAGTAAATATAAAACAAGTAAAAAATGTGACGAAGTTTCTTCGGCGCAATTGAGTTTTCTGTACAGCGTATAATCAAGGCCACCGAAAATAGATCTATCTTCTGCTGGTCTCGGTATAATGCTGTATGAACAGCGGCCCATGAAACTTTAACCACAGCCCGGTGGTGGCCTGGCCTATATCGTTGCCAGATGCACGATTAGGGCAAACTTTAACCTTAAATAAAATAAAAACTACTGAGGCTTCACGGCTGCAATTTGGTATGTTTGATGATTGGAGGGTGGATGATCAACATACCCATTTGCAGCCCTCTAGCCTCAGTAGTTTTTAAGATCCGAGGGCGGACAGACAAAGCCATCTGAATAGTTTTCTTTTACAGAAAACTAAAAAGACCAACTTGGGTTTAATGAATGAATGAATGAAAATTGTGAATGAATCAGATTTATTTGGACATCAAACGGCAAAATTTATTGGCGATGAATAATAATGAGAGAAGAAAAATGAATAAAAAACATTTCCCTTC
>JANJGK010007156.1:10000-12500 GCA_039081455.1 Macrobrachium rosenbergii
GAGGGGAGGTGAGGGGAAAGGGAACGAGAGGGGAGGGGATGGAGGGGAAAGGAGAAGGGGATTGAGGGGAGGGGGAAGAGGGGGAGGGGGGAGGGAGAGGAGCGAGAAGAGGGGGAGGGGAGTGGAGAGAAGAAGGGAAGGGAGAAGACGGAAGAGGTTACGGGGGGGGGGGAATAGAGGGGAAGAGGGGAGGTGAGAGGGATAGGGAGGAAAAGAGGGAGGGGGAAGGGGAAGGGGCAAAAAAAAACCCGACTAATGATTATTGTGTCTTGTGAAAACATTCTCAGGAAGCTCTTGTCAGCGTGAACAATTGAGTCGGTATTTGATGTAAATATAATTATTGCGTCTTGGAAGCTGACGCTGTTTGACAATACCTTGATAATTATAGGAAAATAATCAAGACGGATGCATTGTGAATGATTTCGTTACAGAGGGCGTCACGTGGACTCAGGATTATTTGTTGCGTTAGATTTTTGTTATATAAAAAAATTATTTTGTTATACAAGAAATTTATTTTATTATATAAATAATTTGTCTGATTATTTAAAAAAATATCTGAAATAACAAACTTTCATTATATGAAAAATTTATTTCATGATGTAAAAAATTGATTTTATTATACACAAAAGCCATTTTATCATATAAAATATTTCTTTAATATGAAAATTTATTTTACTATATAAAAAATTAACTCATTAACATAAAAAATCTATTATATATATATTTTTTGATAAGTTCAGACAGGTAAAAGTATCACCTTCCGACATAGCGGGATTATATATACATGGACTACGCACCTGTAGGCATTAATTGTTAACTGAATCAATTAGCTCCTCTATCTATTTATTGTCTCACTTTCATCTTCGTTTCATTTTATTCTCTTCCTTGTCAGTTTTACTTCCTTTTTTACATATGACCGTTTAGTTTTCGGACGCTTGGGTACCCAATGCCTTCTAAAGGTATCTTATGCCACTGACTAAGTTTTTATGGCTACAATGCCATTTATGCTTGTCTGACAATTATCTCTTTGGCATGTGTATATTGACATGTTTCCTTAATTATCACTGCTTTCTTTTTTTGTTAATTTAACATCTTCGCTTGTGTTTTTAACCGTGGAATCTTCATTTGCAAGTTAATGGCCCCATCGCATCAATCCGCATGTATGTTTGAATAATAATAATAATAATAATAATAATAATAATAATAATAATAATAATAATAATAATAACGTATCTTTTACTCTCTTAAGCTCTTCAGTTATTTTAACAGGGACTCCAGAAAGTATCAGAGTTAAAACGCATTTTATGACGATATAAAAAACATTGTTTTTCACTGGTATCGCTTCTGCGCGCTAATGCCAATCTGAAGTTACAGTCTCGAAGGACAAATACTCCACCCATTTATAAACCTGTTGGTGACCACTGACACATACATCGAATATACGTCAAAGTTAAAATTCAAGTAGCGATATCTAGGACTTGTGGGACTTTCAAAGACTTGGATGAGCTCTGGTTAAACTTATCCTAACTTTTAACTGGGTGGGGTTTGTACCAAAACTTTTGTGGCAAAACAAAACAGTTCAAATCGTTTGGAGCACAAATAAAATTAACAAACAAAACTACAAAACAATAATAATATAATAATAATAATAATAATAATAATAATAATAATAATAATAATAATAATAATAATCTTCAATCGTCGTTCGATCTTTTGTCAAACTTTGAATATTTTTGATGTCTCATCCTACCTAATTCCGAAAAAAAAAAAATTCAGTCCTTATTCTGACGCCACTCACCAACTGCAATATTATAACGCTTTCTTTCTCTTTATAAATAGCTGTGTAAGTTAATCTTAAAATTTGAAAGCCAAATAAACCATTTTAACTGGAGGTAAGCAACTTTATAAAATAGCTGTGTAAGTTAATCTTAAAATTTGAAAGCCAAATAAACCATTTTAACTGGAGGTAAGCAATATCCATTGCCCACTGTCTCCAGCTACTGAATATAAAATGATTCTACGAACGACCAGTTCAACACCAATTCTTGTCAAAGGTGATGAATGAGAAATCATCCAGAAAAGGATAGACAATGATTATCATATGTACATTTGATCTCAGAACTTCAACAGAGGAGAGTATCAACCCTGTATACAAATCCCATTTTAATTGCAAGAACCTGGCAGAGGCACATAATGACGACTCAGTGAAAAGACGCGAATGAAATTATTATTATTATTATTATTATTATTATTATTATTATTATTATTATTATTATTATTATTATTATTATTATTGAAAAGGATGGCTGTATTATGCAAATTTATCTTATACAGGGTCTTTTCTATTTGCCTTATAATTCGCTTTTCAGGCTCAGCGATGTTGGTAAGTAACTGGTCTTGGGTTTCTGACTGAGTATTTCAATAAAAGACGTCACGCATTCCACACACTATCCTTTTTCCAGTACGAATATTGGCCAGTCGCTTACCAACATCGCTGAGC
>JANJGK010007156.1:15000-22500 GCA_039081455.1 Macrobrachium rosenbergii
CCAGATTTTAAGATCGTTTCCAAAAGTTATCTTTCCTTATACACTCCAGAAAATTAAATGGACAAAAAACAGAACATAATTAATGATGTATTGAATGTATTGAACTTATAGAAAGAAACAGTATGACAATGGAATAAAATTCAATACAGGAATATTACAAAAAGCCTAAATTTCAAAAGCTACAAAACAGAAAGAGAAAAAAATGTATGATTCCTAAAAAAAAGTTTGACAATGCGAAAAAAAAAAAAATACAGAAATATTCCATAAAGCTTAAATTTCAAAACCTACACAAGGAAAAAAAAGATGAACGATTCCTGAAAAAAGTTTGACAATGGAAAAAAACTAATGCAGGAATATTCTAAAAGCCTAAATTTCAAAACCTACAGAAGGAAAAAAAAGTTGAACGATTTCTCAAAAAACGTTTGACAATGAAAATAAAACTAATACAGGAGTATTCCCAAAAAACCTAAATTTCAAAACCTACAGAAAACAAGATGGACGATTCCTGAAAATATAAAGCTTGACAATGGAAAAAAATTAATACAGGAATATTTCAAAAAAAACTAAATTTCAAAACCTACAGAAGACAAAAAAAGATGGACAATTTTTGAAAAAAAGTTTGACAATGGAAAAAAACTAATACAGGAATATTCCAAAAAATCTAATTTCAAGACCTACAGAAAAAAAGATGGGCGATTCCTGAAGATAAAAAGTTTGACAATGGAAAAAACTTATACAGGAATATCCCAAAAAGCTTATAATTCAATACCTGCAGAAAAAAGATGGACGATTCCTGAAAATAAAAAGTTTGACAATGGAAAAAACTAATGTAGGAATATCCCAAAAAGCTTATAATTCAAAACCTACAGAAAACAAGATGGACGATTCCTGAAAATAAAAAGCTTGACAATAAAAAAAAATTAATACAGGAATATCCCAAAAAGCTTTAATTTCAAAACCTACAGAAGGAAAAAAAGATGGACGATTCCTGAAAATAAAAAGCTTGACAATAAAAAAAAAAAACTAACACAGGAATATCCCCAAAAAGCCAAAAATTCAGAACCTGCAGAAAGGGAGATAAAAAAAAAAAGGATTGCCGATTCCTGAAAAAAAACTTTTACAATAAAAAAATATTTCACAAACATTGCAAAACCTTAAATTTCAAACCCTACAGAAAAGGGACGTAAAAAAAAAAAATAAAAATAAAAACGAACGATGCCTGAAATTCATAACTGAGTTTCATCACCGTGGCGATTAGAGCCGGTGCCATTACCGGGTCTGAAAGTACGCCGGCGATATTATTTTTTCCCCCCTCTCTCTCTCTCTCTCCCACTGCTGAAACCATGACATCAATATGCCACCATCAATCAACCTGGGCCTTCAATCCCGCCACGCTGCTGCTGTGGAGCTTTGATTGCAAAATTAATGTCATCGGTGAGAAGGCAATCACTCCCTCGTTGCAAAACTCAAAAATGTTGGCTAATCTTCGGAGATATGAGAGAGAGAGAGAGAGAGAGAGAGAGAGAGAGAGAGAGAGAGAGAGAGAGAGAGAGAGAGAGAGAGACCCCTATACGCAGTCCATTAATCAAAAACCTCCCGAATATCCTTGCCTTGGCCCACCTGCCCCTTCCCCCCTCCCCCCACCTCCCTTTCCACCCTCTTCTCCCCTTCCCTCCTTTCCTCCACTCGGCCATTTTGAGATCTAGAAAAGAAAAGGGAGGGGAGGGAGGGAGGGACAGGGAGGGGGAGGGGGCTGAAAAAAAAACATCCACTAACAAAATTATACAAAGTTGAGCAATTAAAAACGCATTAACCAATGGACGGGCGAGACGGCGCGGCTCTTCCTATGATTGGTGGTTGTGTTGACAGCCCAGATGGATCAGTTAGACAGTGCCAAGCCCACACGCACGCACAAACACACATACACTAGCATGCTCCGTCCTCACGTCCCCCTTGCCAAAGAAAAAGCTGGGGAGGGGGAAGGGGAAAGGGAATAAATTGTGGGAGTTGAAATAAATGTGGGAACTGAGGGGTGGGGGAGGGAAGAGTGAATATTCGCGTGTGTGGGAACGCTTGACTAATTACGGGCGCGCGCGCGTGCCTCGAGAATGCTGGAGTATTCTTGAGTGCTAGCGATTGTAATTCAGAACGCCGTAGCTTGTGTATTTGCTCCAAGAGAGGCGGGCTGGACCGATTGGTCTGGTCTGGACCGAATGGTGTGGTCTAGAACGAATGGTGTGGTCTGGACTGAATGGTGTGGTGTGGACCGAGTAGTCTGGTCTGGATTGAGTGGTCTGGTGTGGACCGAATGGTGTGGTCTGGATTGAATGGTGTGGTCTGGACCGAGTGGTCTGATCTGGACCAAAAGGTCTGCTCTGAACGGAACGGTCTGGTCCAGACCAAACAATCTAGTCTGGACCGAATGGTTTTGCTCTGGACCAAATGGTCTGCTGTGGACCAAATGGTTTGATCTGGGCCGAATGGTCTGGTTCGACCGAATGGTCTTGTCTGCACCGTATGGTCTTCTGGTCTGGATACACACACACACACACACACACACACACACACAAACAAAAACTCACGGATTCCCCTAAAATCGACCCATTTCATGTAATAATCATCTTAATTAGCAGCCCGCTCCCATGATGGGTTTCGTGCTGCCAAACTACTATATTCGCAGCGGGCGTTTTTCACATTTTTAATTTTGTGATGGATAGACTTTCGCATCACGCACGCACATACACACAAACGCACACACACACATACACAGACATACACACACTATCATTTTACTCAGAATTACTCAATACTTTACGGTGTATTTCTGAAACGTCTGAAGTATGAGCTTTTTCCTCTGTGATATAAAAAGTAGAATTTCTTTTGTATCTTCACCCAAACTACATTATTATGCAAATAGTCAAGATATGAAATTCTGAGAAGTTAGTTTACAATTGTTAAATAAACGTGATGGCTGATTACAGTGTTGCACAAAAAAAATAATTTTAGAAAAATATGATACAAAAACATAATTCCTTGCGTATCTTGACCCAAACTAACCTACCATGCAAATATTGAAGATATGAAATTCTGAGAAATGATAAGTCAAAAGTTGTTAGATAAACGGGAAAGCTAATTTACTAAATTGTAAAAAAACTAATAATTTTAGAAAGATCTCAGCTTTATGTTGCGATAAATTAAAATTCCAGTATCTACCTTTTGAGTCCTTGCCATTTACCACTTAAATAACACTGCTAGTATTCTAAAACATTTTCATTTTGTTATTTTTGTTTGTTTTTATCTCTTTTATTTATTTTTTTTAAATTTCATTTATTTCTACTTATTTTTGTTTTTGTATTATAAGAGAGAGTCGAGACACCGATTCCGATAAGACCACCTTTTTGGACCCAGCGGTATAATAGACTGACCCCGGGCTGTACGAGGGCAAAACTAGTTGATGAACTTATTACCAAATCCAAACTGACAACTTAATGAATGTTGAAAGCAATTGCTTGTTCCTGCTTAATAAGAAATGCATGAATGATGGCAGCCTATTATCACCGAAGTAATTAAAAAGTTAGAGTCCTCCAGGTTCTCTGTGAGGGTCATAGGGCTGGCGCTGATCTCCGGTTTCTTTGGCAGACAGTCAGTGGGGGACAGGTCCTGTTGCCTAAGACATGTGGCCAGTGTGTCGCTAGGCCCACTGTTTAACACCCAAGCCCGAGGGCTGGCACCTATTCTCCTACACACCCTCTCCAGTTTTCAGACTGCTAGGTTGGCGGGCCATCGGGTTTATGCAATGGCGCCGTCCCCAAGCCACCAATGAGCGGCGGATTTGCACCCCGGTCCTCTCCACTGGTAGGCGAGAACCTTACCACAGCGCAACCAGGGCAGTCATCACCGAAGTGAGATTTGCATAAGACTACATTGTTTGTGTTTCAAGATATTTATAACGTGCAATGAATGTTAACCTGTCACTGATAATTATAGGTAAGAATGCTCAGGATAAAAACTGTTGTATAGACAGGGATAATTAATTGATTAAGATTAACGATTTGCTAACGTTCTTATCAAGCAAATTCAATTATCTCATTATTCAGAAGTCGTTGTAATACACCATTACAAGTCAGTTTCAAGTAAATGGCCCCTGTGGCTTGTTACATATTAATAGGGTTCACAGACTGAATAATAATAATAATAATAATAATAATAATAATAATAATAATAATAATAATAATAATAATAATAATAATAATAATAATAAATTGACAAAATCAAGATGTCGCAGTACCATGCGACACCAGAGTAGATGAGAAAGAAAGAGAAAAAATCGATAGGTACCAAGACTTTAAAATAGAAATAAGAAGGATATGGAATATGCCAGTGGAAATTGCAACACATAACCACAGGAACACTAGGCACGATCCCAAGATCCCTGAAAAGGAACCTGGAAAAACTAGATGGCGAAGCCGCTCCAGGACTCATGCGGAAGAGCGTGCTATTAGAAACAGCACACACAGTGAGAAAAGTGATGGACTCCTATGGAGGCAGGATGCAACCCGGAACCCACACTATAAAAACCACCCAGTCGAACAGGATGACTGTGAAAAACCAATAAAAAAAAGTATGATTAGTGTAATCCTGAAGACAGAAATAAATATCACTAATTAAGGACTAATGCAGGTAATATTATTGCGTTAATAACAAGCCGACAGTTTAATATATATGCTGATAAAACCTTTGGAATTCTGCTCGTCTTTCTCTTTCACCGACTCTTCTGATCTATCCATCTTCCAAAAAATAATGTGCTCATTTGAAAGAATTATACGAGAGAGCAAGAATATACAAAGACTAGTACAATCTGTATTGATAAACGAACACAAATCACAGTATAACAATGGAACTTTATCTAAAAGACTTTGCCAGATATTTATGTCTATACAATTACTGTATTTTCACTCATACGTGCGTGTAATAGTGTACATCGGCGAGTCTGCTGGGTATATGCATATACATGTGTACCTGTATATCTTAAATTTGTTTTTCAGTACAGACTCGTATATTGATTAAAAAAAAATACGATTAATAGAAATTGGAGATCTTGTCAACCCTACGACCAAGCAAACAAGATGGCTTCTCTGAAAAGTCAAACCATTTACACTGAGGACACCAACACACACACACACACACACACATGAAAAGTCGATTTTTCAGTTTTATTCAGCATAATTTATCAAACAACTTCGTAGGTTCATTCATTATGGATAACTAGCAGAGTTTTGATATATATATATATATATATATATATATATATATATATATATATATATATATATATATATATATATATATATATGTGTGTGTGTGTGTGTGTGTGTGTGTGTGTATGTATATAGATAGACAGCTAGATAGATAGAGAGTTAGACAGACAGATAGATACATAGATATATATTTAAAACACTTGTTGCTCAAAGATCTTATATTCATGAATTACGCACAAAATCTAAACGTGCTTTGATTTTAGATTTCTAAGGTGCAAACGTGATTCTTTGGGCAGTTCTTGTGGGAAAGATTCCCGATTTCTTTTACACAGAAATATTTTAAGTTTTTGTCACAGATACCACCATCGCATTTTTGCAGACTCAGTTTGCTAGTGATCACGAGAAGAATCACGTTCCAGTTTCCATCTCTGCTGTATACACCGCGTTCTCCTTCAAAGCGTAGAATAAATGGCAACTAATGTGCATTATTTTTTTATTTAAAAGATAATAATAGGCTTCATAAGCAAATGGAATAAAGAAAAAAGCAAAAAAAACGCGCCGAAGTTTCTTCGGCGCAATAGAGTTTTCTGTGCAGCGTATAATCAAGGCCACCGAAAACAGATCTATCTTTCGGTGATCTCGGTATAATGCTGTATGAGCCGCGGTCCATAACTCTTTAACCACGGCCCGCTGGTGACCTGTCCTATATCGTTGCCAGAAGCACGATTATGGCTAAATTGAACCATGAATAAAAATAAAACTACTGAGGCTAGAGGCCTGCAATTTGGTATGTTTGATGATTGGAGGTGGATGATCGACATATCAATTTGCAGCCCTCTAACCTCAGCAGTTTTTAAGATCTGAGGGCGGACAGAAAAAGTGCGGACGGCCAGGCAAAGCCGGCACAATAGTTTTCTTTTACGGAAAACTAAAACTAATAACTGTGAATTGAAGCCCCCATGCATTTACTTACCTCATGTCATTTGTTATCGAAAATTCAACAATTATATGTAAGACATACATATTTCTCTACCTTTTTTCGGCTTTCTAATTATGAATACGCATTTTATCCACAAAATCATATTAACGCCAGGATTACAAGTTACAAAATTTTATATACTCATGCACTCGTCTTGTTACAAAATTTTACATACTTATGCACCCACCTTGAAGTACGAATCAATTACAATAAACTTTTTCTTTGAATTATTGAATTCACATGTCCAATGACTGAAAAGAGGGTTCACTACTAAATCTGGAACTCCAGTGCCCCGAAACATGAGAACAATTGTAGATCTAAGGCGTATGAAGATTAGTGTTCTCACGGTTCAAATAGTAGGATCAGCTTTCAATAAGAAAATAACAGATCTGTTCAGATCTCTCTTTAGCCGAAAAGAAAATAAGAAAGATTGTGAAAAGTCTGTCCTGGTCTCTCTTACACGAAAGCAGGAACGAGAAAAAATAGCGATACTGGAGAAAATAACTAAAATAAAGAGTGCCTTCATTACTCATCCAGCATTCATTAGCAGACTGTACAAACGCACCAAAAGGTATATTAACATTCCCCGGTCCCCCAAATCCTTTTCGAAAAGGTCAGACGGACCTGAGAGATAGTTACCAGGGTCCTTTCCCGCAGAAAGATTAACCTTTTGCTCTATTCAAATGAGTGGAAGGTATCACCAAAATTTTAAATTTTTGTGTGATTACTTGGTTTTTAAATTCATACAAGATCACGACGGTACTTCAAGTGTTGGATAAACCAAATGACGTCATCGCTAAATTTTTCTCTATTTTCAAGTAATATGAAAGCGAGCTAAAATACAAGTATCCGTTGTTACAAGGCCTTAAATACAACACACTACATTTGTTTATACAATAAGCAGTTTTGCCTAACGTGGGTAGCTTCTGAGACAAAACACGACACAATTAAGCCGTTTTATGAACCTGCAGAAAAGCTTACCAGCAATATGTCAAACCCACCCATACACACTGCTCCACTCACCTCTTGCTTGCAAGGATTCTAACGCTTCCTAAATGTGAAGGCCCTTCTAATTCAGTATCGTTTCCATGTCATCTATCCATCAATTCCCGTCCTCTCCACCTTCCTCATACTAGTTGGGGATTAGACACTCTTTCTACTAACCTATCGTCTTCCATTCTCCCCACATGAACGACCCATCTCAAAATACTATGATCCATCCTTTCACCTTTGCTAACTTTTTGACCACTTCTATATTTCTGG
>JANJGK010007156.1:30000-32847 GCA_039081455.1 Macrobrachium rosenbergii
TTTGAAGCATATTTCGCAATATCGGACAAAAAAGTCTTTGTAAAAAAAAAAAAAAAAAAAACTTTTTCATCAATTTTTAGGTTTCCCAAAGCAAAACCAAACCACTTACGTACATTTCACAATGCAAGACAAAGAATTCCAGGTATTTTAAGTCTTTATAAAAAACAATAAACTTTTTCATCCATTTTTAGGATTACCAAAGCAAAACCAAACCACTTAAGTATATATCACAGTACAAGACAAAAAATTACAAGTATTTTAAGTCTTTGAAAAAAACCAATAAACTTGTTCATCAATTTTTAGGATTACCAAAGCAAAACCAAACCACTTACATTTATATCACAATACAAGACAAAAAATTCCAAGTATTTCAAGTCTTTGTAAAAAAAAAACCAATAAACTTGTTCATCAATTTTAAGGATTACCAAAGCAAAAGTAAACCACTTACGTACACTTCACAATACAAGACAAAAAATTCCAAGTATTTTGAATCTTTGTGAAAAAAAAACAATAAACTTTTTCACCAATTTTTAGGATTACCAAAGCTAAACCAAACCACTTATGTATATATCACAATACAAGACAAAAATTCCAAGTATTTTAAGACTTTGTAAAAAAAACAATAAACTTTTTCATCAATTTTAAGGATTACCAAAGCAAAAAAACCAAACCACTTACGTACACATCACACTAAAAGACAAAAAATTCCAAGTATTGTGAATCTTTGTGAAAAAAATAAACTTTTTCACTAATGTTTAGGATTACCAAATCTAAACCAAACCACTTATGTATATATCACAATACAAGACAAAAATTCCAAGTATTTTAAGACTTTGTAAAAAACTAATAAACTTTTTCACCAATTTTAAGGATTACCAAAGCAAAAAATCAACACCACTTACGTACACATCACACTAAAAGACAAAAAATTCCAAGTATTTTGAATCTTTGTGAAAAAAACAATAAACTTTTACACCAATTTTTAGGATTACCAAAGCAAAACCAAACCACTTATGTATATATCACAATACAAGACAAAAAAATCCAAGTTTTTAAGTCTTTGTAAAAAAACCAATAAACTTTTTCATCAATTTTAAGGATTACCAAAGCAAAAACCCAAACCACTTAAGTACATTTCAAAATACAAGAAAAAAAAAAAAAAATCCCAGTATTTTAAGTCTGTGAAAAAAAAACAATAAACTTGTTCATCAATTTTAAGGATTACCAAAGCAAAAAACCTAAGACACTTAAATACATTTCAAAATACAAGACAAAAAAAAAACCTAAGTATCTTAAGTCTGTAAAAAAACCAATAAACTTTTTTTTTTATAAATTTTACGGATTATCAAAAAAAACCAAACCACTTACGTGTATATCATGATAGGAGAAAAAAAACCACTTACGTACACTATATTTCACAATACAAGACAAAAAAGTTCCAAGTATTTCAAGTCAAATAAAGTAACTCATGCGAGGAGTGAATTACCACTACACGAGAGCAATAAAATGTGTGTATATGTACACAAATGAGGCAGTTACAAGTCAAGTCAGTGTAATTCAGTAACAGAGGCTCCTCCTTCTGCCGTGTCCCGTTTCATTAGGGCGAAGCGGCAGCAGCTGCCGTCGCTTGGCCCTCCCGAAAAACCATTCACTCACACACCTATGCACGGAAGTGCTTTAATATTTATATATACAGTCATCAAGCTTTTGTGCCCGAGGGGTTAAGGAAGGGGGGGGCTTCTTTCTGCCAGGTAGGGCAATTCTGTTCCCATTTTTTTTATCCTCTCTCTCTCTCTCTCTCTCTCTCTCTCTCTCTCTCTCTCTCTCTCTCTCTCTCTCTCTCTTCATTTCCAATCATTGTCCTACTTTCTCTCTCTCTCTCTTTTTCTCTCTCTCTTTCTTTCCTCATTTCCAATCATTATCCTAATTTTCATCCTCTCTCTCTCTCTCTCTCTCTCTCTCTCTCTCTCTCTCTCTCTCTCTCTTTATTTCCAATCACTTTCCAACTCTTTATTTCCAGACATTATATATCTCTTCCTCCCCCTTTATTTCCCATCATTATTTCTCTCTCTCTCTCTCTCTCTCTCTCTCTCTCTCTCTCTCTCTCTCTCTCTCTCTCTCTCTCTCTCTCTATCTATATATATATATATATATATATATATATATATATATATATATATATATATATATATATATATATATATATATATATATATATATTTCCAATCATTTATATTTCCAATCATTACCCCGCTCTCTCTCTCTCTCTTTCTTTATTTCCAATCACTTTCCCACTCTCTCTCTAACTCTTTATTTCCAGTCATTATATTTCTCTCCCTCTCCCTTTATTTCCCATCATTATCTCTCTCTCTCTCTCTCTATTTCCAGTCATTTTCCTACTCTATCTCTCTCTGTGTCCAATCATTACCTCTCTCTCTCTCCTCTCTGTCTCTCTCTCTCTCTCACTATTTCCAATCATTACCCCACTCTGTCTCTCTCTCTATTTCCAATCATTACCCCACTCTTTCTCCCCACAAGCGATGACGAATTCGCGCGGGCCAGCGCGTCCACACCGGCTGTGTTTGCGAGCTAATGCGTTTGTTTGTTTCGCAAATGAAGTCCCGCCGCCCATTAGCCGTGAATTACGGCACCCGTAGCACGCATGCGCACTTACCTGAGCTCCTGCTCTGCAAATATATATCATTTTTCATCCGCCGGACCGACAAATAAAATGTCGCAGGCCACAATCAAGTTTCAGTGTCGAGTGTCGAGCGGTAGAAGGAGAGAGAGAGAGAGAGAGAGAGAGAGAGAGAGAGAGAGAGAGAGAGAGAGAGAGAGAGAGAGGTC
>JANJGK010007158.1:2500-5000 GCA_039081455.1 Macrobrachium rosenbergii
AGACTTGTATGGCCCAGTGGATAACGCCATTGCTTTCCACCTGAGAGACCTGGGTTCGATCCTCCGACGTGAGTCAGAAATTTATTTCTGTTCCACACGTGATTGTGTGTTGATGATTTCTATCTTATTCACTCAGAAGGGATAATTCGAATGAAATGTTGTCTATTGGGTCATTGCTGAGTCGGGAAGTTGGGGGGAAAATTCGCTGGGTATGCAAGCAGTTAGCTTGCCCAGGTAATTCCTTGGGTGCAGTTGCTCTCAGGTTCCAACTTCTTTTAGACTTGTATGGCCCAGTGGATAACGCCCTTGCTTTCCACCTGAGAGACCTGGGTTCGATCCCGGACGTGAGTCAGAAATTTATTTCTGTTCCACACGTGATTGTGTGTTGATGATTTCTATCTTATTCACTCAGAAGGGATAATTCGAATGAAATGTTGTCTATTGGGTCATTGCTGAGTCGGAGAAGTTGGGGAAAATTCGCTGGTATGCAAGCAGTTAGCTTGCCCAGGTAATTCCTTGGGTGCAGTTGCTCTCAGGTTCCAACTTCTTTTAGACTTGTATGGCCCAGTGGATAACGCCCTTGCTTTCCACCTGAGAGACCTGGGTTCGATCCCGACGTGAGTCAGAAATTTATTTCTGTTCCACACGTGATTGTGTGTTGATGATTTCTATCTTATTCACTCAGAAGGGATAATTCGAATGAAATGTTGTCTATTGGGTCATTGCTGAGTTCGGGAAGTTGGGGGAAAATTCGCTGGTATGCAAGCAGTTAGCTTGCCCAGGTAATTCCTTGGGTGCAGTTGCTCTCAGGTTCCAACTTCTTTTAGACTTGTATGGCCCAGTGGATAACGCCCTTGCTTTCCACCTGAGAGACCTGGGTTCGATCCCGACGTGAGTCAGAAATTTATTTCTGTTCCACACGTGATTGTGTGTTGATGATTTCTATCTTATTCACTCAGAAGGGATAATTCGAATGAAATGTTGTCTATTGGGTCATTGCTGAGTCGGGAAGTTGGGGAAAATTCGCTGGTATGCAAGCAGTTAGCTTGCCCAGGTAATTCCTTGGGTGCAGTTTGCTCTCAGGTTCCAACTTCTTTTAGACTTGTATGGCCCAGTGGATAACGCCCTTGCTTTCCACCTGAGAGACCTGGGTTCGATCCCGACGTGAGTCAGAAATTTATTTCTGTTCCACACGTGATTGTGTGTTGATGATTTCTATCTTATTCACTCAGAAGGGATAATTCGAATGAAAATGTTGTCTATTGGGTCATTGCTGAGTCGGGAAGTTGGGGAAAATTCGCTGGTATGCAAGGCAGTTAGCTTGCCCAGGTAATTCTTGGGTGCAGTTGCTCTCAGGTTCCAACTTCTTTTAGACTTGTATGGCCCAGTGGATAACGCCCTTGCTTTCCACCTGAGAGACCTGGGTTCGATCCCGACGTGAGTCAGAAAATTTATTTCTGTTCCACACGTGATTGTGTGTTGATGATTTCTATCTTATTCACTCAGAAGGGATAATTCGAATGAAATGTTGTCTATTGGGTCATTGCTGAGTCGGGAAGTTGGGGAAAATTCGCTGGTATGCAAGCAGTTAGCTTGCCCAGGTAATTCCTTGGGTGCAGTTGCTCTCAGGTTCCAACTTCTTTTAGACTTGTATGGCCCAGTGGATAACGCCCTTGCTTTCCACCTGAGAGACCTGGGTTCGATCCCGACGTGAGTCAGAAATTTATTTCTGTTCCACACGTGATTGTGTGTTGATGATTTCTATCTTATTCACTCAGAAGGGATAATTCGAATGAAATGTTGTCTATTGGGTCATTGCTGAGTCGGGAAGTTGGGGAAAATTCGCTGGTATGCAAGCAGTTAGCTTGCCCAGGTAATTCCTTGGGTGCAGTTGCTCTCAGGTTCCAACTTCTTTTAGACTTGTATGGCCCAGTGGATAACGCCCTTGCTTTCCACCTGAGAGACCTGGGTTCGATCCCGACGTGAGTCAGAAATTTATTTCTGTTCCACACGTGATTGTTGTGTTGATGATTTCTATCTTATTCACTCAGAAGGATAATTCGAATGAAATGTTGTCTATTGGGTCATTGCTGAGTCGGGAAGTTGGGGAAAATTCGCTGGTATGCAAGCAGTTAGCTTGCCCAGGTAATTCCTTGGGTGCAGTTGCTCTCAGGTTCCAACTTCTTTTAGACTTGTATGGCCCAGTGGATAACGCCCTTGCTTTCCACCTGAGAGACCTGGGTTCGATCCCGACGTGAGTCAGAAATTTATTTCTGTTCCACACGTGATTGTGTGTTGATGATTTCTATCTTATTCACTCAGAAGGGATAATTCGAATGAAATGTTGTCTATTGGGTCATTGCTGAGTCGGGAAGTTGGGGAAAATTCGCTGGTATGCAAGCAGTTAGCTTGCCAGGTAATTCCTTGGGTGCAGTTGCTCTCAGGTTCCAACTTCTTTTAGACTTGTATGGCCCAGTGGATAACGCCCTTGCTTTCCACC
>JANJGK010007158.1:10000-15000 GCA_039081455.1 Macrobrachium rosenbergii
GGTTCACCTTCTGTATAATAATAATAATAATAATAATAATAATAATAATAATAATAATAATAATAATAATAATAAGGATAATAATAAGGATAATAATAATAATAATAGGCACGATCACGATCCCAACATCCATGAAAAGGAACCTGGAAAAACTAGAAGCCGAAGTAGCTCCAGGACTTATGCAGGAGAGCGAGCTATTTGAAACAGAAAAGTGATGGGCTCCAAAGGAGGCAGGATGCAACCCGGAACCCACAGTATAAAAACCACCCATCGATAGGATGATTATGATGAGCCAACTAAAATAATAATAATAATAATAATAATAATAATAATAATAATAATAATAATAATAATAATAATAATAATAATAATAATAATAATAATAATAATACCACGCTGACCGTATTTTAAAGAACACTTGGGCGCACTCTTGCGTAAGTGTGCCCATATTTGTAATTACAAAATATTCAGAATTATTCAAAATTCTGTTCTTTCTCTCGGCGAGACCTTTGAGTGATATAGGGAGAAGCGTTTCTGAACAGAATGTGTTCTCAGTATTTTTTATTTTTATTTTGGGTGAGCTTGCAGTTGGGGCAGTTGACAATAGAAATGTTACAGTGATATATAGATTTTTATTTTTTGTTATTTCAGGGGCTGTGTTCTTTGCTTAAAGTGCCATGCTGCTGTGAGATGCTAGGAAATTTGTGCTCATCTACTGATATGTAAAGTGAAAAGGATATTTTCTTGTGTTATTTTGCAGAATTTAAAATTTCGTAATCATCTTGGGAGAATATATATATATATATATATATATATATATATATATATATATATATATATATATATATATATATATATATATATATATATATATATATATATATATATATATGTGTGTGTGTGTGTGTGTGTGTGTGTGTGTGTGTGTATGTATATATATATATATATATATATATATATATATATATATATATATATATATATATATATATATATATATATATATATATATATGATTATTATCACTTTTGTACGTGATTCATTTATCACACATTACCACAGGTGAAAAATAAGAGACGGGTGTAGGTCCTGACCGGTTTCGACTTTATTTCCAAGCCATTGACGAAGGACTGATACAGAGTATAAGAAGTCAAAAATATATATACTACAGGAACAGTACTGACGAACATACACAACCGTTAGAGACTCCGTATCCACCCACCGGCCGGTGTCGAGGTAGGAGTGGCCTTCAAAACTCATTTGGCTAAAAATCACAATATACTCTCAGGGGACAATACTGATAAACATACCGACCTTAGGCGACCTCAGACCCACACCTGACAGGTGTCAGGGAGGCGGAGTTTGGAAACTCATTAGCACTACTGCCCCTGTACTGTGTTTACAAATATGATAATCCTATATTCATACATCTCTACTGCCTGCCTTAAAATTTAAACAATTTACACATTTCTTTTGATATTAAAGGATCAAGTTTATACATCCCTTGACTGATATTCATATTATGGTTGTAACTTTCTTTTATAAAGCTAGATTCAATTATATTCCTTTCCAGTGCATTATTAGAATATACAATCCTTTTTGCCCCTTCCCAGTTGATAGCATGATTGTTCTCACTAACATGTACAAATATACCACTGTTCCCCTGTGCATATCTCACACATTTCTTATGCTGTACAATTATTTTTTCCAGTGCTTTCCCCGTTTGGCCAATATAAAAGTTGTAACAAGACTTACATGGAATTTTATATACACACCCTTTAGTATTGACGGGGGAGTTCTTGGTAAGTACATTTTTCATTATTTTATTGTTCTGAAATGCGACATTAACACCAAAATTCTTAAGAAGATGGGGGATATCTTTCATATTATTATTATAAGGCAGTGCAAGCAAATTTTTTGTGTTGTAAGGTTCTTTTTGGTTTTGATAAATAGTCTTTTTGTCGCTTCAAGTGCCTGGATTCCTAATCTTATCTATTTCCTCATCAATAAATTCAGGGCTACATACCCGAAATGCTCTTAAAAACATAGATGAAAACACTGACTTTTTAACCTTATTGCTTTGTCCGGAATAGAAATGCACATAGGAAGAAATATTAGTTTTCTATACACACTATATTTAAAACCGCTACTATTTCTTCGTATGAGGACATCCAAAAAGGGTAAGCACCCATCATTTTCTATTTCCATAATAAATTTAATTGATGGTGCTAATTGATTTAACTTGGCAAAAAAAGTTATTTACATCTTGGTTCCCTGGTTATACACAAATTATGTCGTCAACATACCTAAACCATGTTACATTGCGTGGGATTATGTTGCTTAATATTTTCTTTTCAAAAAATTCCATATATAAGTTACTTAACACTGGGGATAGAGGGTTTCCCATTGCCATACCAAAATTTTCTGAGTAAAATTTACCATTGAATTCAAATCTACATCCTTTCACACATAATTAAATCAGTTCAAATAAAGTACTTTTTTGAAAATGGGATATCCAGCTGTGTGTTCTCTAATAATTCAGATAAAAACTCCATCAGATCATGATTGGCACCTTTGTGAACAGTGATACTACATCAAAACTTACAAACCTGGATTCACTATTAATCTGTACACTATTTAGTTTGTTTATCAGGTTCACATTATTCGCGATATTAGCATTTGATATGGTACCTACTAATGGGTTGAGAATATCTACAAGGGTACTTCGCTTGCTTGTAAGATGCGGAACCAACTGAACTGATAATTGGCCTGGCAGGAAAGTTTGTTTTGTGAGCTTTTATTGTACCATACATATATGGTAGCGATGGAGAGGTCACACTCAACTTCTTTATAAGGCTTTCGTTACCTTATAAAGAAGTTGTGACTATAGCAGTGACTATCCAGCAGTCATATTACCGGCTTCTCAATTAAGCCCAGGCAATGAAACCCTGTAAAGTTGGCTCCATGAATTTCGGCTGTCTGTGAGACACAGCTGATAAATATGTAAACATGTGAAGGAATGTGTATGTTTGTCCATGCATAACCATACGAATCAGCATCAGAAATGAAGAGGTGTTAACTTTTGAAACTTGATATAGGAATCTTGTAAAGAACCGCAACCATATCTCTTCATCCATGAAAGGAAATGCACTGTAGTATGGCTACTTCTCTCTCTCTCTCTCTCTCTCTCTCTCTCTCTCTCTCTCTCTCTCTCTCTCTCTCTCGTATATATATATATATATATATATATATATATATATATATATATATATATATATATATATATATATATATATATATATATATATATATATATATATATATATATATATATATATATATATATAGATAGATAAATGCAAACGTTAAAAAATTGTAATAAGAATTCTCCAAAGAGCCTACACAATCTCTCTCCATACTTGCAAGGAAATGCACTGTAACATGGCTATCTCCACCGACTCCCTCTCTCTCTCTTTCTGGAGCAATTATTCTAAAGACTATTTCACGCGTTCTCTAGTCCAAATTTACATTAAGAGACCATTACTAAGAAATAGAATATCTTGTTGTTCTTCCACTTATTAGGCCATTCTCACTTTCAACTTAATTCCCTCCTCTCATTTCCTTATTCAACAGATCTCTCCTATTCCACCATTTCGTCTCCCCCTGAGATTAGCAGCAATATAAT
This sequence comes from Macrobrachium rosenbergii, assembly GCA_039081455.1. Classification (NCBI taxonomy): domain Eukaryota; kingdom Metazoa; phylum Arthropoda; class Malacostraca; order Decapoda; family Palaemonidae; genus Macrobrachium; species Macrobrachium rosenbergii. Next base: position 13,686 of record JANJGK010007158.1, read on the forward strand.
TGGTCCGTTGTGTTTGGTTTCAACTGCGAAACTTTCCGAATGAGAGTTTCTCCGAATTTCAGCCATTAAAACCGCAACGTGAATTCATCATTTCAGAAAATAAATTGAAGTGAAATGATAACAAGAATGAAAGGAAATATTAGGCAAATATATTTTCCTATGTCGCAGAATAAAGAAATAATCTGAAATGATATGGTGAGTTTTATAAGTATCTACTGGTGATTAGATTAAGCTGAAGTTTCAAAGTAAAGTAAATTTCATTTGAGTATTAAGGGAAAATGTGACATATCCAGACTCGAAGAGAAGGATCCATATTTCGTAGATGAGTATCAAGGTGTGGTACAAATAATAATTATATAATTGCAAAAAAAATCTGAGGGGAAAATAATTTAATAATTAGGAGTAAAAATGAGGAAAAATACAAAACGTGGTACAAATAAGTGATACAGAATTTTCACTGTATTATCATGATGACAGACAATCCTTACCTGCTTGTCGGGATTTTGATGTAATGAGGTCAGCTGTTTATTTTATGTTGAAATCTCTAATCCCCTCACTACAGCTGGTCTCCCTCTATTACAGGCCTGAAATAGATATTTCACTGTTAATATTTCAAACGTCTGTGGTTTTAAGAATACTAATTTCCACATTGCAACTTCACGAACAATGATTCATATGTATTACATATGTATTACATATCAGCAATGGTACATAGTTTCGTGTTTTTCTTTATTTAAAAGTTACCTCAGGAATAATTCAGTGAATGCAAGTGGGGGAAAGGCCTCACTGACAGACTGAAACAGAAAAGAGAGGTTATTATAGCTCAAGATGTCCTTGACAAACTGAATATACAAGTGAGCATATGAGTCTGTTTCACAACCTTCACTGGGAAAATGAAAGGAGAAACGTTCTTTTTGACATTACGTTGTTGAAAGAATACTCAGAATAGAGGTTAACTTTCACGTGCTTTCACAAATAACACACTTTCTAAATAGTCTCCATTTATGATTGGTTGCTAGATTAAACTAAATTTCAAGTATCTGGTTCCCTGGCTTAACCTTCTGTGGGGCAATTTCAGTAGAAGCATTGTTTGACATTACATTGTTGAAAGAATACTCAGAATAAAAGTTAACTTTCACAACTAATATGCTTTCGAAATATCCATCTTTTATGTATCAGGAATAGCTTCATTCCAAGTATCTTGTTTCTTGGCCATCCCGTGTCATCCAATAACGAAGGTAATGTGGATACAGACAAAGAAATTCTTAGAAGTTAGAAATCGAGAGCTCAGGTATACAAAAATCACTGGGATTCT
>JANJGK010007158.1:25000-32829 GCA_039081455.1 Macrobrachium rosenbergii
AACACCATTCAGGTGTTCGAAAGTCTTTGGTTCTTTCTACACAGTAATATGTTTACTATTTAATGTTGAATTTTAATACTTAGATTGTTTTTCACGAAATTGTGAATCGATTAGCATTATTATTATTATGATTTGATTATTATTATTGTTAGTAGTAGTAGTAGTAGTAGTAGTAGTAGTAGTAGTAGTAGTAGTAGTAGTAGTAGTAGTAGTAGAAATAAGAGTAATAATAAATTCACCAGATATTCACCACACAATAATCAGTCTTTCTTTACATTTTTAGATATGTCTGTACTCATACATAATTGTGCTCTTGTTTCTCCATTATTATTATTATTATTATTATTATTATTATTATTATTATTATTATTATTATTATTATTATTATTATTATTATTATTATTAATTTTCTGTAAAAAAACAAAACTTTTCTGTCCGCCCTCAGATCTCAAAAACTGCTGAGGAGGCTAGAGGGCTGCAAATTGGTATGCTGATCATCCACCCTCCAATCAGCAAACATACCGAAATGCAGCCCTCTAGCCTCCTCATTAACTTTTATTTTATTAAAAGTTAAAGTTAGCCATGATAGTGCTTCTGGCAACGCTATAGGACAGGCCAACACTGGGCGGCGGCTGAAAGCTCCGTGGGCCACAGCTCATACAGCATTATATTCTGTACAGAAAACTCGATTGTGCTGAAGAAACTTCGGCACATTTTTATTATTATTATTATTATTATTATTATTATTATTATTATTATTATTATTAATAGTAGTAGTAGTAGTAGTAGTAGTAGTAGTAGTGGTGGTGATAAAATTCACGAGATATTCACCTCACAATGAACAGTCAGAATGTGACGAATGTCAGCAAGAAAGGAAGCGAAACCAGCAAAGCTGAACACAGGCGGCTGCGCTTCCATCAGGGCCGAGGCTGACCGCATACAAACTGCTCATACGTTAATAACAAAGACAGGGGGGAGAAATGGAGGGCCATTGTTTAGGCCCAATAGCAAGCCAATTTCGGACACGGTTATTGTAGTTATCACAGATAGTTATCGCAGACCACCATCACCTCGTCTGATGTTTCGTCAGGTTTCGAACAGAAAATGTTTGGGGATTTTCGTCGTGTTCTTTCAAGAGAGCTGGAACTGGAAGGTGAAGGAGATTTTAAAAGACTTTTATATCACCGAGAGATTTTTATTTTTGGTTTTGTTCCAAAAATGCTGAGCCAACAAAGACAGCGCTTGTGTTTTATAAAAAAAAATTGAGGAAAAAGTGAGTTGGAAAAGCTTTAAAAAGACTATGATAATCACTGAGAATTTTTTAGTTTTTGTTTTGTTCCAAAAATGCTGAGCCAATAAAGACAGCGTTTGTGTTTTATTTAAAAAAAAATTGAAAGAAGAGCAAGAAGGAAAATCTTTTAAAAGAATTTGATAATCACAAAGCGATCTTTAATTTTTGTTTTGTTCTAAAAACGCTAAGCAAACAAATTCTACGTATGCGTTTTGTTTCAAAATGTGGAGAGAATAGGACAGTGGAAAAACTTTTTAAAAGACTTTGAAAATCACTGAGCGTTCTTTAGTTTGTGTTTTGTTCCAACAATGCAGAACAAACGAAGAATATATCATTGTTTCTCGCCAGATTCAAAACGAGAAACTCTCCATTTCTCCAAATCAGAACAAAAATGGATCCAATTGATTCAGCCATCATTTTACTATCCTAGAATGCAAATGGGATATATCGCCTATGAATATTGATACTTCAACGCCTCTCTCTCTTCATTTGCAACAGCAATAGGGGACACCAATCGGTGTCCTAAAAGCGCAGTTGAAAGTAAATGGAAAATGTATTATTTAATTTGCATTCATAAATTTATGAGGGAGTGATGACATATTGAAAAGATATCCAAATCATCTTCAATAAAGGCTTTTTATTGGATTTTTATCAATATTCAGTTAGCAAAACCATACTTACTTGTAGCTCTCTCTCTCTCTCTCTCTCTCTCTCTCTCTCTCTCTCTCTCTTTCAGTATATACCCGCATAAGCATATATATATATATATATATATATATATATATATATATATATATATATATATATATATATATATATATATATATATATATATATATATATATATATATATATATATATATATATATATATATATATATATATAAATATTGATATATGACTTTTTATCACATCACCGTGATTCATATGCAAACAATAAGCTGCAAACGTCCTTTAATATCCAATTCGCTCTACCTCGGAAATAATATATTTTCATATATGTTACCGAAGGGGAATTTTTTAGTTGATAATAAGTTCGTCGTCCCGTGGGCTCGAACCAGCGAAGGACAAGAACTCAGGACTACAGTGGACGCATTAACCCACGCGGCCACAAGTGAGGTATAAGTGTTTATCGGCTCCCATGTACAAATCACCCGTCGAACTCAGGTGTTTGTATTTGGAGACGATATCCACCCACCTCTACCATGTTGACCGTGTAATGCATTTGTCGCACGCAGCCATATTATGACTTTTTATCACATCACCTTGATTCATATACAGTCAGTAAGCTACAAACGTCCTTTAATATCCAATTCACTCTACCTCAGAAATAATATATTTTCATATATGTTACCGAAGGGGAATTTTTTAGTTGATAATAAGTTCGTCGTCTTATGGGCTCATGGGCTCGAACCACCGAAGGACAAGAACTCAGGACTACAGTGGACGCATTAACCCACACGGCCACAAGTGAGGTATAAGTGGATATCGGCTCCCATGTACAAATCACCCGTCGAACTCAGGTGTTTGTACTTGGAGACGATATCCACCCACCCCTGCCATGTAGACCGTGTGATGCGTTTGTCGCACGCAGCCATATTATGACTTTTTATCACATCACCGTGATTCATATACAATCAGTAAGCTACAAACGTCCTTTAATATCCAATTCGCTCTACCTCGGAAATAATATATGTTACCGAAGGGGAATTTTTTAGTTGATAATAAGTTCGTCGTCCCGTGGGCTCGAACCAGCGAAGGACAAGAACTCAGGACTACAGTGGATGCATTAACCCACACGGCCACAAGTGAGGTGTAAGTGGATATCGGCTCCCATGTACAAATCACCTGTTGAACTCAGGTGTTTGTATTTGGAGACGATATCCACCCACCTCTGCCATGTTGACCGTGTAATGCGTTTGTCGCACGCAGCCATATTATGACTTTTTATCACATCACCGTGATTCATATACAATCAGTAAGCTACAAACATCCTTTAATATCCAATTCTCTCTACCTCGGAAATAATATATTTTCATATATGTTACCGAAGGGGAATTTTTTAGTTGATAATAAGTTCGTCGTCCCGTGGGCTCGAACCAGCGAAGGACAAGAACTCAGGACTACAGTGGACGCATTAATCCATCTGGCCAGCAAGTGAGGCATATAAGTGGATATATATATATATATATATATATATATATATATATATATATATATATATATATATATATATATATATATATATATATATATATATATATATATATATATATATATATATATATATATATATATATATATATATATATATATATATATATATATATATGTATATATATATATATGTATATATATATATATATATATATATATATATATATATATATATATATATATATATATATATATATATATATATATATATATATATATATATATATATATATATATATATATATATATATATATATATATATATATATATATATATATATATATATATATATATATATATATATATATATATATATATATATATATATATATATATATATATATATGTATATATATATATATATATATATATATATATATATATATATATATATATATATATATATATATATATATATATATATATATATATATATATATATATATATATATATATATATATATATATATATATATATATATATATATATATATATATATATATATATATATATATATCACTAAATCCACGTCAGAAGGTAAATGAAAACCGGGAATTTGAACAAGTACTTTCATAGTGCATTCTACATTTCAAGTTCACACTGAATACAAAAGAAGTTGACAGAGATTTATAAACAAAAACACAAAGGGAGGGTTGTAGTTTGTTAATCTGGGCAGCATGTTTTTTAAACAAAAAAAGACAGGGATAAACAATCATTCGATATTCTAGGGTGGAGATTAACAATCTTGGTGGAAGTAGCTTCAGTGAACACAGTCTCTAGCAGATTTCTTTTTCGATGGTCGTTGACCTTGTAGATTACCGTTGACTTATCCCAGTTCATCCCATGGGCTGTCTTAACCCAGTGATCCACAATGCTTTATTTAATAAGCCTCTTGAAATGGTATATTTGTGTTGAGAGCTTCTTACTTTTGGTCCTTTTGAAGTTTGACCATTATAAATCATATTACATTCTTTGCAAGAAATACTGTATACAATATGATTTGAATTGGGTGGGTATTCTTAATTGTTTTTTTTTTTTCAAAATATTATTATGTTCAAATGCTAAGTTAATATCAATAGTTTTTTAAAATGGGCACTGCAGGAATGAAATTAGAATGAAATGGTAAACAGAGGATATTCTTACAGTCTCTGTTAACGCTGGTTGGATTGTAATTTGTATTTTTTTGCTTTATTTTTACAAAGTTCTAAAAAATATGGAGAGTAACATAATGAATCTCCTATTTTATCAATAATTTTAAACTCCTCTCCAAAATTCAGGACTACAAATTCTAAGAGCTCTAAGATACATACTGAAAAATGTTAACACCTTAATTTATTTAGCATGGTTAGAGTAAAAATGAATATATGACAAATTCTTCGTGGGTTTCCTATATACATTCAAAAAAAAATTGGTGTTATTTCTAATAACTAAGACATCCAGAAATGGTATACAATTATTTTCTTCATATTCTATTGTGAATTTTATGGATGGTATAAGATTATTAATTGTTTACAAGAAATCAGGAATATTTACATTTTTTTTACAATACGAACACAATCGTCTACATATCTAACCCAAAACACCTTAGAGAATAGATTTCTTGCGGTAAGTCTAGACTCAAATAACTCCATATAAATATTAGACAAAAGTGGCGAAAGAGGGTACCCTCTCCTTAGCCATACCGATGTGCAAGCTTATATCTTTCTTTGTTTCATGAATTTCATCTATAAACCTTTTCGGGAAATTCACTATTTTATTAGGTATTTGGTATAAGCCGAAGGAAAGACCTTTAACTAAATTCATTGAAAGTAATACAACTGTGTTTTTCTTTTCCAGTTTGGATATCTCTGAGATGGTGTTTGTGCGCGATATGTCATCACTGATAGAATATGATAAGCCATAGCCTAAAGCACATTTAAGATTCTGGTCCAGTTCTTTGTTCAAGAGGTTTATTACACAATTGTCTTTGTGTTTCTTATTCCAGTCACTTATCTCGATGAGACTTTGTAATTTATGATCCAGGTGTTGAATTTGTTTGTTTAGCTTGAATCAAAGGCTATCATTAATTCTGTTCAGTTGCACTGTTATCCAATCCGGGGGAATCCTTTTCATGAAATTAAATATATCCGTTCTCAAGTTCTCGAAAATATTGAATTCGAGCCTTCTTGTCTTTTCTATGTTTCTTGAGGGAGATTACACACAATTCATTGAAAGGAGAGTCACTGTCCACTCATAATCGCCAAGGTAGTAATGACTTTTGGATCACTTGGTCCTGTAAACACTTTTGAAGGAATTTCCGTCGAAGACGAATACTGTGCCCTTTCAACAATGTTGGAAGTTGAAAAGAACATCTGCCAGAAAAGGGGACAGGAGTAGAAAGTTTCTCGTGGTATCCATATCCAATGCAGCATGAAGAGACGCATGCTTGAGAATATCAATAAATCCACGTCAGAGGGTGACTGAAAACCGAAACTTTGAACAAGTACTTTCGTAGTTTATTCTACATTTTCAAGTTCACACTGAATAAGTTACTTAAGTAGCTTATACATGAATTTTTCGAAAAGAAAATATTAAATAACAATTACACGCAATATAACATGGTTTAGGTATGGCCAGGGAACGAGGATGCAAATAGCTTTTTTGCCGTGTTCAGTCAATTAGTACCATCAATTAAACTCACTATGGAAATGGAAAATGATGGGTGCTTACCCTTTTTGGATGTCCTCATACGAAGAAATAGTGTATAGAAAACTTACTAATATTTCCTCCTATGTGCATATCTTTCCGGACAAAGCAATAAGGTTAAGAAAGCAGTGTATTCATCTATGCTTTTAAGAGCATTACGTGTATGTAGCCCTGAATATATTGATGAAGAAATACATAAGATTAGGAATACAGGCAAGAAATTGAAATATACTGATAGTGTATTAAAAAATGCACTAGAAGTGGCAAAAAAGACTATGTATCAAAACCAAAAAAAAAACCTTGCAACTCAAAAAATTTGCTTTTACTGCCTTACAATAATAATATGAAAGATATCCCACATCTTCTTAAGAATTTTGGTATTAATGTCCCATTTAAGAACAATAAAACAATTAAACATTTACTTATCAAGAACTCTCCCGACAATACTAAAGGGTGTGTATGTAAAATTTCATGTAAGTCTTGTGACAACTTTTATATTGGCCAAATGGATAAAACACTGGAAAAGAGAGTAGAACAGCATTAAAAAAATATGTGAGATATGCACAGGGGAACAGTGGTATTTTTGTACATGTTAGTGAGAACAATTCTGCTATCAACTGGGAAGGGGCAAAAAGGATTGTATATTCTAATAACGCACTGGAAAGGAATATCACTGAATCTAGTTTTACAAAAGAAAGTTACAGCCAAATATGAATATCAGTCAAGGGATGTATAAACTTGATCCTTTAATATCCAAAGAAATTTGTAAATTGTTTAAATTTTAAGGTAGACAGTAGAGATGTATGGAAATAAGATTATCGTATTTGTAAACACAGTATAGGGGCAGCAGTGCTAATGAGTTTTCCAGACTCCACCTCCCTGACACCTGTCAGGTGTGGATCTGCGGTCGTCTATGGTCGGTATGTTTATCAGAATTGCCCCCTGAGAGTATATTGTGATTATTATCCAAATGAGTTTTGAAGGCGACTCCTACCTTGACACAGGCCTGTTGGTGTATCTGTAGTCTCAAACGGCTGTGTTTGTTCGTCAGTGCTGTTCCTGTAGTAAATATATTTGTGACTTTTAATACTCTGAATCAGCCCTTCGTCAAAAGTTTGGGAATGACGTCGAAACTGGTGAGGACCCGTCTCTTATTTTTCATGCGTGGTAGTGTGATATATATATATATATATATATATATATATATATATATATATATATATATATATATATATATATATATATGTGTGTGTGTGTGTGTGTGTGTGTGTGTGTGTGTGTGTGTGTGTGTGCGTGTGTGTGTGTGTGTGTACTGTATATATAGCTTAGTGTAAGGAGTCAGGAGTCAATCCATATTAATAATCATCAATAAGGGGCGTAAGCTTCCATACTGGCAGCAGAATTTCAAACCCAGAACATTCCAATATCAGAAATCACACAAAATTTGTAACACGCATATCGATAATAGGGACTTCTCCATTTTGGGCCGTACCGCCAACCCCCAAGATCTTATTTTAGAATCACTTTTAATTAAACAACTTGTTCCGTCCTTAAACACTCATACTTCCTCCTCCCCTTTGTATTTGCCTTCATTTGTGTTGTTTCCATTTATGTTTACGTTTAGTTTGACGCTG
>JANJGK010007159.1:0-32823 GCA_039081455.1 Macrobrachium rosenbergii
GAAAAGAAGAACGGCTCACACTCATCTGTTGCATAATGATAGTTCTGATGGAGAAATATACTGTACGGGAAGGCATGGCCTCTCTCTCTCTCTCTCTCTCTCTCTCTCTCTCTCTCTCTCTCTCTCTCTCTCTCTCTCTCTGTCTCCGTAAGGGGACTGATTCTCTCTCTCTCTCTCTCTCTCTCTCTCTCTCTCTCTCTCTCTCTCTCTCTCTCCGTAAGGGGTCTGATGTCCTCTCTCTCTAACCCCGTATGAAATTTACTAACGAGCTATTCAGGTCCAACTGTTGTTCTGTACCATTTCAACTGCTTGTGAACATTTCGTACACATGATGGATAAAGAAATTTCTTCGTCATTTTTGTTAAAAAAAAAAAAAAATCATCAGCTCACAAAATTTCCTAAAATCTTAAAATTTCACATAATACAAAAACGCAGACGCATAACTGTTGGGCAGGATTGTACATGTGGCCCATTTGAATTCCCTCTTTTGAGCGAAGAATTTTTAAAGGTAAAAGTTGCCAGCACGCCAGAAACATGCACAGTAGAACTAAAGAGAGCCACAACACTCCTTTCATTGCTTTTCGTTCAAGAACATTCAGCGCATAGCAGATAAAGCTGGAACAGAATATAGCTGTCTGAGAGTTTTGAAACATTTTTTGACACTTGGACAACTGTGTATTGGCCAGCTTACCTCCTGTCACTTCTGTTCGGTGGCTCATGTGTTGATCAAAATATTCAAGTCTGTCATTTTTTCACCCAGAAAAGAAAACTGGCCTGAATTTCTTTCACAGTTAATTAAGTAAGTGAAGACAAAACAGTAACTGGACATTAACATTTCACTAATGATAGGAGAGGCAGTCATTATATACGACAGATTGAAATTTGAGTGTCTAATGCATTTATTATTTGTTTGTTACGGCCCTCTGTCCCCATTTCACTCTTGTTCGACGTTTTCATGGTTGATCAAATGTTCGTTTATATTTCACTTCACATTGAACACTTCCGTGCAATAGCTATACTGTTATCCTGTCCTAGAAATTCTATGCGCGCGCGCACACACACACACACATACACACACACACACACACACATATATATATATATATAGAAAGAGAGAAAGAGAGAGAGAGAGAGAGAGAGAGAGAGAGAGAGAGAGAGAGAGAGAGAGAGAGAGAGGGGGGGGGGGAAGGAAAGTAAATCTCAAAGTAACCGAAAAAATAAGACAAATCAACCAAACAATAAAACATAGTGGAAAGCATTTCATTATCAGATTTCAATAAAAATATCAAACAAAGAAATTTAAGCAAATAATATTTGTTACGTGGGAAAAGAAGAACGGCTTACACTCATCTGTTGCAAAATGATAGTTTTGATGGAGAAATATTCTGTATGGGAAGGCATGGCCTCTCTCTCTCTCTCTCTCTCTCTCTCTCTCTCTGAAAAAAACATGACAGTATCAAAAATTTTCGTAAAATCTTAAAATTTCACATAATACAAAAACATGACAGTATCAAAAATTTTCGTAAAATCTTAAAATTTCACATAATACAAAAACGCAGAAACACGACCGTGGGACAGGACTGTGCATGTGGCCCATCTGAATTCCCTCTGTTGAACGAAGCAGTCATTAAAAATAAAAGTTGCCTGTGCGCCAGAAATGCGTACAGTAGAAGTGAAGAGTGCCAAGCACTTCGTTCATTGCTCTTCGGTCAGTTTTGTTCAGTCTATACCAGATCAAGGTGGAACAGAATACACTTGTCCGAGAGTTTTGAAACCTGTATTGACCCTTTTGGTCGATTGTGTTTATTGGCCGCTTACCTTTTGTCGCCTCAATTCAGTGGCTCCTGCGAAGAACAAAATATTCATGCTTGTAATTTCTTTCACATGTAGATAAGTGAAAACAAATCAGTAACTGGATATTATGATTTCAGTAATGATAGGATAGGCATTCATTCTCCTCTCCGTATGTCATTCATTGCTACGATATATATGCATATATATATATATATATATATATATATATATATATATATATATATATATATATATATATATATATATTATATATATATATACATATATGTGTATATATGCATACATACATGTATATATACACACATACATATATATTTATGTATATATATATATATATTTACTAAGCGATGTCAGGCAGGGCAGCCGATCGAGACCACAGGTCTACCCCAAAGCCAAATCAAAAAGTCCTTCAAAAGAAGGCATCGTGCTTACCCCATACAAAAAATGGGAATAAAAGCACGTTAAAAGAAGAAGAAGAAGAAGATATATATATATATATATATATATATATATATATATATATATATATATATATATATATATGTAATTTCTGACTCACATGAGGATCGAACCCAGGTCTTTCAATTGAAAGACCTGGGTTCGATCCTGATGTGAGTCAGAAATTCATTTCTGTTCCACACGTGATTGTGTGTTGATTATCTAATATTTATATATATATATATATATATATATATATATATATATATATATATAATATATATATATATATATATATATATATATATATATATAAATATATATATATATATATATATATATATATATATATATATATATATAAGAAATTACTCGTATTAGGCTTCAATAAGACGGGATGCTTAGATTCCAGATTCTTTAATTGTATTACAAGCTTTCAGAGACGTACAGTCTCCGTCACCAGATATTGGTGCACTAAGTACATATTAACGACACTAGGGTATTTATGTATGCGCCCCACCCAAAATCTGCTATTTCAAATCCCACGGTTGAAATCCCCGTCGATTTCCTGACCTTACCTCCAGCCTTCTTGACATCCGCGGCCCTGTGTTTAATTTTCTGTTCAGAATTATCCGCTTGCTGTCTTCTTTAAATATGATATCACAGGTAATCTTATCCTCAAAATCGTTTCCAACGTTGCCACCCGTTGCTTTTTCATAATAGTATGAGGGCGTTCTCTACGAGGGAAGGTCAAGAGATCAACTGGAAGGTCAACCGAGGGATTAGGAACAAATGATGTTGGGTGGGGCGATACATAAATACCCGAGTGTCGCTGACATCCCCTTCGTGCACTGGTAGCTAAAGATGAAGACTGTACGTCTCAGAAAGCTAGTAGTACAAGTTCACTGTAAATTAAAGAATCTGGAGTCTAAACCCCCCCGTCTTATTAAAGCCTAATACGAGTTATCTGAATACATATGCACAATGAAGTTGTGTGGCTAATTTGTGATTATATATATATATATATATATATATATATATATATATATATATATATATATATATATATATATGTGTGTGTGTGTGTGTGTGTGTGTGTGTGTGTATCTAGCAGGCATAAAACCGAAAACAGCCCAGCGCAGAATTCAATTTGTTTATTTACCAAATTTTCGAAACAACATATCACAGCATCAGGGCTGCAAGGCAATACAAAGGAATAGACTCACTGGAAAAGCACTTACAGAAATGTAAATTATTAACACATGGAATTTTAAAAACAAAAATATTCTCTTAAATTTTTATTTTTAAACTTTTTTATTATTTTTTTAGATGCCATGTTTTAAATATTTCAACTTTCGTAAGTGATTTTTAATGTGTCTATTCTAATTTTTATACATTTTATTGTTTTACAGCCCTGACGATGAGACATGTAACTCGAAAATTTGGCCTAATAAGCAAATAGAATTTCACGCTGGGTTTTTGCTGTTTTGCTCATGCTGAATCTTCGGTGTTCTATGTATATGTGTATATATATATATATATATATATATATATATATATATATATATATATATATATATATATATATATATATATATATATATATATATATATATACATATACATAGAACACCGATGTTGGGTCTGGTATGATACATGAAACATACGTACCGGGGTCTAAAGCGATGTCAGGCAGGGCAGCCGATCGAGACCGCAGGTCTACCCCAAAGCCAAATCAAAAAAGTCCTTCAAAAGAAGGCATCGTGCTTACCCCATACAAAAATGGGAATAAAAGCACGTTTAAAGAAAAAGAAGAAGAAGATATATATATATATATATATATATATATATATATATATATATATATATATATATATATATATATATATATATATATATATATAGTATATATATATATGTGTGTGTGTATGTATAATCATATATATATATATATATATATATATATATATATATATATATATATATATATATATATATATATATATATATACATGTATGTATATATGAATATATAATATACTTATACACGTACTTGTCTACTGTAGGAAAGTTCTGAAATGCTGAAGCATAGGTGTTCTCAGATAGACGGAGATGCCTGCTATTCCAGTTAACCTTAATTCAGGTGTGGTTAGGGATTGCTCAGTTCGTGGTGCGCTTTGCGCTGCTTGGAAGCAAGTTCCCTTTGGAATAAGGCAGAATTGTAGGACACGAAGGGATTTCTTCTGGAACAGGTTTTTCTGCCGACCTCCATTTCTTGCCATGGTAGAACAGTTTCAGCGGGAACCATCTTCTCACTGATCAGGATTTTGCAGTAAGGTCCTTTTTGTTTATTTGTTCAAATAAACAGCACCTCTTCATTTCACATTTTTTTTTTAAGAATTTGATAAGATATGAAAAAGTCTGCGATCACTGATCTTAGTAGCTGTCATATTACTGAGGCTACACACACACACACACACACACACACACACACACACATAATGAGCTTTTCATATATAATATATATATATATATATATACATTTATATATGTATATATATATATATATATATATATATATATATATATATATATATATGAAAAGCTCATAGGTCACATATTTTATGAATTACCATACACTGTAGATGTTTGATTAATAAGTGTGGCTAAAGGCATTGGGACGATCCTTGAGAGAATATTTAGCTGGTGTCTGGCGCGTTTCCTAATTAACAAAACTGTATACGTGTTAAATACGTCAGGTATTCTTGAGACGTGAGAACGTCCCTGCCTTGCAAGTGCGATCGTAGGTGTGTTTTTTTGGACGGTGTCCCAGAGTGTGAAGGGAGTAGTTATCACACGAATGGTGATTCGAAGATCAACACCGAATATTATTAGAGAAGTCTTCGGTGAAGACTCTGTGGTTCGAAACCTGACGATTAAGAATTGTGAACATTGCTATTTGGAGTTAGGAAACATTTTAGATTTCCCAAAACTGTAGATTGTTCTTTTCATTTAACATATATCTCACTTGAATTTGACGATTTTTACATTGTGTGTACTTTTTAAGCAACAGGGGAGGAATTCCCATATCTCTAGTTTTATGCATTTGTTTAATACGGGTTTCATTTAACTTCTTCAGATGTTCCGCTGAGGAAGAGGTAAAAATGTACTCATTGGGTATATGCTGGACTTTGACTTATTTTGACCTATTGTGGGAAAGGGGTTTAGGAAGAATAATTAGTTGAATATGATGGACTGTAATATGTTTAATCATTTGGTGAACATTAGTATTCCATTTTATTTCATCTCCTGTTTCTTGCAATCCAGTTATGTTAGATTTTTGTCAAATAAATTATTTTGGATAACGCTTGTTTCGCTGTAGACCTGAGAGAGAGTGAGAGAGCCAATGAGTGTATGTGTGTCATTACCTGTAGCCTTTTTGATGCGGTCACTATCAAGCTACCAATAGATGGGATTTCTCGACCCTGTAGAAAAAGGTAAGCAATGAAATTTCCTCTCGACTGTGTAGCATATACTCGTGTATATATATATATATATATATATATATATATATATATATATATATATATATATATATATATATATATATATATATATATATATATACATACACATATACGTACATACATACATATAGATAGATAGATTGATAAAGAGATAGACATACGGATATATACGTATAAATATACGTATACATAACAAAAGAGTGAGAATTGTAGCTTTGTTCGCCACCTTCCTCTTAAAAATCACCGTTTGCATCGTGGAAACATTGAATTGCACTTGAATTGCCCAGCGTGAAAATGGCCGACGTCCTTTGTTTGGCAGTGGACGTCCACTCTGTTTGTGATAACAAATGGAGAGGCAAATGAAGAGACAAAGGGACGGGTCTAAACCATCAAGAGCTGCAGTGAGCGGATTCGCTGCAAAACAGAGCCAATATGAAGGATGGTTATAGGAGTAATTACGACCTTGTTTTCGTTTGAATAAGGAAAGAAATAATGAAATGTACAAGAAGCTATGGTCAGTGGTATAATTCCAAGTAATTTGAGCTATTATGTTTGCCTGATAATTGTGTTTTTGCTAACAAAAATCTCATATATCAGATATTGACTTATAAGTGTCATTTGAATTTAATCCTCAATTAAAAAAGCTCGATATATTCTTATAAAACAACAAAACATGCACATTGCTTTCAGACTGAAAGAAAAGAAGACTTTATATATGAAAGGTTTCAGATTCGTTTGCTTTTATGTGTTTAAAAGAAATCGGCGTAGAGAATACGTGGAAATTAATCGACTTTTTGGTAGTGTTAAAGATAGAAACGTTTAACGATTTAAGATATACAAGGGGATTTGGCTGCGTACAGACATCCTTTTTCCAACATACGAATATTGAAATGAAGGGATATTGTTCGCCTTCCCATACTAGAACTGTGTTGCTACTTCTTTACAGTAAAGGATATTTTGGCATCAAACCAAAATATCCTTCCATTTGAAAAAGCGCATCTTCATCAAAACCACAAAAAAAAAGAAAAAAGAATACAGAATCCTACTTGTGTGTCATTCAGGAATACGGGACAATTTCTGTGACGAAAGAGATCGTGCCATACCTCGATTATTTTGTTGTGTCAAGACAGTCAGCCCAAGCCACTTCTGCGAAGAGTGAAACCAATACTCGTTCCTTATAGACTGAAGGATTCTGGTTCCTTATCTTGTGTTTTTCCTTTGTGTGATGTAGCGAGAGAGAGAGAGAGAGAGATTGTTAACTGATTTCGTAGGTTGTCCCAGTAAATAAAAAAAAGGAAATGCTTTAGTTATGAGTATTTCCCCTACAATGAATTGATTAATAACCGACTTTTAAAGTACCTAATCTTTCCTCCTTCTATTTTTCTTTCAGCACATCTTTTAATCTTCTTAATTATATGCCTTCCACAATTTGAAAATAAATAGTGAAAGGTATATGAAAAAGAAAATTAAAAGTTGTGCTGACCCCGGGGTTATGTTATGAGAAGAAACATTATTTGAACCCCTGCAGTGCAGTGTACATGTTATGGGCCGACCAAGAGCGCAGTGTGCTCATTCGTCAAGGAACAGGCTTACTGTTTCATTGAAATGACAGTTAATTCTTCAGGCCGGTTAATGAAACTCCTATTGTGGTTTTTATTTATTATCCCACATTAGAACGAGAAATGAATTTCTGTCACCAGAAATCAATTCCTCTAATTCTTCATTGGCCGGTCGGAGAATCGAATTCGGGCCCAGCAGAGTACTAGCCGAGAACAATACCAACCCGTCCAATGACGAACTTGCCTTAAGACATAGACGTTTCTCTTTTACAGTGCTGTTTCCTGGGAGTTTATGAAATAGGAGACAAACAAGTTATTCCTTTTGCAGCTATGCAGTAGTTCCACTTGTGTACAATGTTAATTTTTCAAGGGTTTGTACTCCATTTGCTAACAAACATTCCTCTGTTGATTTTTGCGTTGTGCATAGGCATTACAGAACCACCTTAATCCTCTAAAGAATTATTTTACATTCATATAAACGTTTAATCATAGTCTTAGAGGATGTCTAGTCATTTCTTTTTAATACCTCCTCAGCTATCAGTTGCAATTTTTCCACAACGTTCAGCAATTTCAAATGCATTTCTTCCTCACTATTATTAAAAAAATATACTTTTACTAAAATGCGAGTATTAGATTTAATTTTTATTACTTCGACAGCAAACATAAGATGATTACTTTGGAAAGCATTTTCATTTTTCTAAATGTTAAAAGCCCGTATTTTCCATTAATGTTGTTTTTCTTTTACAAAATCAGACAGATGAATCATTTTTACATCTTTGTTCTCGTCTTTCTATATGTCAGAATTTTCCCTCTCTACGTTTTACATTATAATTGTCGTTTCATAAACACAAATATTATTTCCTTTCCCCTGCGCATTTCATATTCATACCGTTTCCAAATGAAGCGAGTCAAAATGTTTACATTGCTTTTCGTGCATGCGTGGAGAAGAGCTATACATTTTGAACTTTTTCAACCGGATATGTGTGAAACATTCAGACAGTCTGAAACCTTATTGCCTTTAAATGTTCACAGCCCCTACCCAAGGTGCCATTAGTCGAAGAAAGCTGTATGATTTATATCCCTATGTATGATTCCCAAATCAGGGCAAAGAAGCAGAAAACTGATAGTAACAACTCCGATAGGATGAAATTGCGGTAAAATCCTACAGAAAACTATGAAAACTATGGAAAAGTCAATCAATGGCGTTGTTTTTTGTGTGCAAGAGGAGAGAAACTGAGTTTTTTTTTTCTTTCTTTTTGAGGAAACGAATGTTTTAACGGAGAGGGTTAATCTTTCATTAAATAAAGAATAAAGGGATACAGTTCTGTTCATATAATATTAGTACCGAAACGAAAATCTGTTAGCTGTTAATTACACGCCTGAGGGGTCTTCCTTGTTGCCAAAGTCTCATGCTTGCGTTGGTGTTATTTCAGTTATGAACGCATACACATGGACGCAAAAAATATGTGCATTGCTGAAGCCCCTGCGGAAAAATCCTAAAAATCCGTGTAGGTATTCCATAAAGTACTTTGGCACCACCTTATGAGGTCAATTACTTTTGGAATATAAATAGCCTTAAAGAATGCCAAGGGTATTTTGTTTAACAGATCCGAAGATGAACCTTATTTATGCAAAATTAGTATCACAAGAGGCGTCAGTCACTGCATCCATCAGCCTGTTTCTTTTCTCTTTTAAACTGTTGACTGGTTATGCATCTTTTCTGAGCTCCATTTTTCTTCGTACTAACGAAGAGAGATGGCTACGTATACGATGTCTCATTTTGCATACGCTTTACCACTTCCCTGACCAATACAATTCCAAAAGTCAGATTCCACCACTTCTTTAAAACATATATAATAACTGTTATTCTCTTCATATTGAAAAATATATGATTCACTTTACCAATTATACTAACATGTTTAATAAAACTTCACAAATTGTTATCCTTTATTTCTATAAACTATTTTTTATGTAACAATAAAAGTTTTCAAAAATAGCTTTGCTGAATATAAGTATTTCCCTAGACACATTTGTTCCTTTCCTATTCAGTAGGAGAGTTAACAACCGACTGACAGTAGGAGTCAAGCGAAATCATTTCATATCAAAGCAAAATCATTTGCATGTCAAAGCGTTAGTCTCTTCTCTAGTCTAGTGATTAGAAGTCGTTTTTAGGAAGCCCTACAGAGAATGCGTAAAAAAGCAGTAGGCTTGATCACGTGTTAGTTGAGCAATAAGGAAAACTAAGTGACATAACATTGTGTTACAATATGCATAAAATTAATTCACATCATAATGTTTATATAAAGTTACAATAGATAAGGGGAACGATGATTAAAGGAGTCAATAAAAGGATAATCAGACAACAATTCAATTTCCGCCTCTGAAAAGTTCATGCGGCTCTAATCAACAAGGAAAACCAACTGAGGTGAACTGAGAATCAACTAAACAGGAATATGATTTAGACGAAATTAACAAGAGTCGAAACTATGAATGAATGAATGGGTGAAAGAATGTTAGAGAGAGTTGTCTTTAAAGACTGTGAGATTTACGAAAACGAAGATGAAACACGTTTAACGGAACATGGAACACAAGCTGTTTTCATGCGATTTTGCTGTGGTATTTGCATGAAGACAGGAAAAAACACACTTAGAAAAACCTTCCTTTAACGAATGACACACCTCCCATACACATTACCTGACTACCTTTTCAAGTTCGTAACTTGGATCCATTGGTAAGTTCTTTGGACCTCACTAATATATAGGAAACTAGTGACTTTCCCGAAAATAAGGTATGAAGAAATCTATTCCAGTGTATTTAAAGGAAAATTTTCTAAAAGAATGTATGGATAGATATTAGAAAGCGCTTTCACAATTTAGATAAATATATAAGGACAGTCCTCATCCAGGAAGCAACATTAAAGGAAATATTGTTATTGATGTGGGTGAGAAGTAGAGAAAAAAAGTAGATGATTAAATGTGTTACAGACTTGCTTGATGGAATAAACATTTTCTCCTAAAGAAATATTGAACAACTGGATACAAATTTCCAGTCTAGTCTTTCAGGTTGGTCAACGGTGAGTGGAGGAAATTGAATATACGTTTGTTTATTCCGGGGTAACATGACAAAGAACGATTTCCGGAAAAGCCGCCTTGAGAGCTTCAGTGCAGGAAACCGACCCACATTTCCATATAGACGCATGCATATGCTATTGAGAAATATACTATATATATATATATATATATATATATATATATATATATATATATATATATATATATATATATATATATATATATATATATATATATATATATATTTATATATATATATACATATACATATTTATTTATTTATTTATATTTATATATACGTGTTTGTTTATTTATATATGTAATAGGTTTCGCATGGTTTTGCCCTTCCTAAATATTATAATTAATTTTTATTCTGCTCTTGTCCAGTTAATGCTTCAGCTTGAATACAACTGTTGAATGAAATCCAAGTTTGATATTTTTTAGTGGACTAAAACAATTGATAAAATGTTAAGGTATCTGTGACATCATGGATACTTACATTACATGCGCTAAAACAATCCAGTTTAGGTTTAGATGGAAAATTGTGAATGGGGGATTGAGTGATAGTAATGATGATAACATTAGAATAAAAAAAATTCTAAATGTAATAATAATCACGGAAATAAGTTGCTTTTGATAATTTGTTTATATCTTGTAATAGATGAAACCCATTTCCTTAACACTTCTTCCTACCCTCCACTTACCGTCTTTCTCACTCTCCTTTTCAAAAGGGTTGACATGAACAACCTTCGTGATAATAAAGAGGATGAAGCGGTACTGACTATTTTAATGAGATCCATAACTGGTGCCATTACTCTCACATTTCACTCTTGGGTACCGCTTGATGTTGATGCGGTTGTTATTATTATTATTATTATTATATTATTATTATTATAAATGGATAATTTTTGTGGTACTATTGTCTCATTTTCATTTGCTTCATGTTAACAACTTACCCTAAAAAAAAAAAACTAAAAACTGTTATTCACAAAACCCGGCAACAGAAAATGATAGACGTTAATTGTTTATGAAAGCCGTTAAAAACAGTGTTGGTTTATATGGCTCGTCTCTATCCCATGTGCAGTACCCCTTCTAGCCCCTCTACGATGTTTCCTGTTATGAAGACATCATCGGCGTAGAATATTTATCCTGCATAAGATTCACTCAGTTAGCATGCCCTTATTATTACCTGCCCAGTAATTCGTCATCCTGCTGATCTGTGTTTGTTATGTAAATATAATTAGTTAAGAGAACCCTTGAGTTTACGTAATCTTCCCTCACACGAAGAAGGTCTTAAGCCACAGTACTTCCCTTGCTTTGTTTGTCTGCGAGGTTGCCCCAATATTGAGTCAGATGTGTAATAAATACAGTAGATTTCTTTCTTGGTAATGTAAAGAAGCTCCTGCGTTCATCCGTTGCCGCCCAGAATCAAGTAAGTATCGTAGGGACATTCGTAGCAATATATATATAATTTATATATATATATATATATATATATATATATATATATATATATATATATATATATATATATATATATATGTGTGTGTGTGTGTGTGTGTGTGTATGTATATATATATATATATATATATATATATATATATATATATATATATATATATATATATATATATTAATCTGTGTTGAACATATCGAAATGAAGAAATATGCAAATAAATAGTTCACGGGTTATGAACTAGTTCTCCTCCTTTTTATTTCCTCCAGAATGGCTCTTCGGTTGCTTACCCTGACACTAATTTCTAAGAAAACTGGTATATGTCTCTTTGAAGGCGCCTTCTTCAGATTTTCCTTACATGTTTCTTCGTTTGGACCCTCTTGTTCTTCGTGTACTTCTTTCTTGCTTGATACATATTTCTTTCTTTCTTGGCTACTATTCTTGTTGCTGCTGTTCCTTGCTAGATTGATTTCCCAGAATCTTATTTATGTAAACACTTGCTCTCAGGTATGTTCGTGAATTTCTTTGTATTTGAGGTATGTTTATGAATTTCTTTGCATTTTCAGGTATGTTTATGAATTTCTTTGTATTTTCAGATATGTTTATGAATTTCTTTGTGTCTCCAATAGAACGCTGTTTTAATTATTACATTATGGTGATGTAGTTTTGATGAAAAGTTGATAAATGGTGATATAAATAACTGCTAAAATGGATGCAATAACAACAGGGGTATGCGGTTTAACGCTTAGATGTTCTGATGACGAGGGAACCGAAAAGCAGATCAATACATTTTTCGGTTCTATTGCATTTGTCTTGAAAAGATGTTAAATACGTTGTAAATAAAGAAAAATCTTTAAGAGAAAATGTTTTCAGCCATATTTTTATTTAAATTTTAAAAATTACAAACATGCACATTACTATCTTGTCGTTTCTGTGCCTTATCCAGCCTTTTTTTTTTTTTTCTTTATATCCCCTCCATCCATCTCGACCTGTATTGACACTTATGACTCTTGTTATCCAGCTGTTAACTAGTTGTCACACTCTACTCTTGGCTATTATTTTGTTTCTCTTCATATCTGTCCGTCGAGTAATTGAAAACTTCCCCTAATAATTTGCCTTAGCTGTAAGGAAGTGTCAAGTTAAATTGTACCTTAGTTTTACCAGACCACTGAGCTGTTTAACAGCTCTCCTAGGGCTGGCCCGAAGGATTAGACTTATTTTACGTGGCTAAGAACCAATTGGTTACTTAGCAGCGGGACCTACAGCTTATTGTGGAATCCGAACCACATTATAGCGAGAAATGAATTTCTATCACCAGAAATAAATTCCTCTAACTCTTCATCAGCCGGCCGGAGACTCGAACGCGGGCCTGGCGAGTGCCATTCCACAGCTCTACCGACTCGTCCAACGAAGAGCTAGGGAAGTATCAGTAGACTATAAGATGTCAGAGAGAGAGAGAGAGAGAGAGAGAGAGAGAGAGAGAGAGAGAGAGAGAGAGAGAGAGAAACTGGAAAGTTCTTTGTGGAATCTTTAAATAATGGATAGAAGCTGTGTCCCTGTCGGCCCGGTCAGCTATTTAGGCACTTAGATAATCGAAAGATAGATAGATATACAGTAGGTATGTGTCTGCGTGTGTGCTTGTACGTCTTTGTGTGTGCATGTATGCGGGTATGTACATGGTGAAGAAAAATGTTTGCTAGAGCATGTGCTGGGCGCAAACCAAATGGAGGTATATAACATATACAGTATATATTATATATATATATAAAACTATATTCTATCGATATTGCATATACTTCGACATTCCCAATGCTTTCCATTAAATGTTCCGACGCGTAGTTTGCTTGAACCCACAAGCTTGTAGTCGGCTAATTAAAAGACACAGCATCTCTTGATGCCTTTCTTATCGCCTCATTCCCTTTTGTAATTGAATTCAGGAGTGTAATTCAATCTCAGAGACAATGTATTGGGCAGCGGAATTACGCCGCTAATGGGAATGAAGGAAGAGAAGGGAGAGAGGGCGAGTGAAATGAAAGGCTGGTAGGTCATCTTTAATATAATGATGGTCATTTCTTTGACTCACTTCTTGTCGTCTCCTTAATTATTCGTGAAGAATTTATTAGACAAGTTCTGCTAGTACTGGTTCTCCTGCTGCTACTATAATGATTTTAACGAATCATACTGTCAACTGCTGCCTCGAAATTTAAAAGTAAAGATAATCATGTTTACAAGGGACCGCGCCAACCTTACACAATCTCCTTTCTCCCTTGCTAGACATTTTATTTCCACATCACAGCTCGTACTGTTTTTACTTTCTTTTCCCACTACTCATAAATTTCATGTACTGTATTCTCAAGTGACCTTCCGCAAATTTTACATAAGCCTCATCTTTTACTTACTACTGCGTATCTTTAACTTTTGCTCAGACTTCATCCAGCTTCTATTTATAAGTATTTCTGATTTCTTTCTTTTCCATATCGCCTTTCTTAACTATACATTTAGCATGTTTTTCTCCCCTTCCTCTGCAAATCATATCTAAAATAACTCTTGCTTGACCCAAATTTAATAATAATCAGATTAACCCCATCCACACCTCTATGCACAATTGATTCCACTATTTGACATTCCTTGCTACCATCTACTGTATATATTTGTTCAGTTTATATGCAGTTACTAATCGGCTGTGAATAAATATATAAAAATATCAATTTTTTTCTGTTAAAGAGTGCACAGCTTCTTTATTCCAGTACTATTCAAAGTTTTCCTTATACAACGATGATTAGGAGCAACTCTCAGAGAGAGAGGTAAATATATACCTGCAGATAGTAATGAGGCAGTACAAAATCCCTCTTATACAGAGAGAGAGAGAGAGAGAGAGAGGACTACCTAGTCAAGGTCACGGATATAGTAAATAGAAGAATACTATAGAAAAGTAAACAAGGAACGAGGAAAAGAGCTGTTGAGGACCACTTACCCTTTTATGTAGTTGTAGTGAACGGATAAACTACATAACGTTTTGATATATTTGTTATTATCTACTGTAAATTTGAGATTTACTTTGAATGAAGGACACTACGTCAAAAATAGCGTTAAAATGCTTATATTCACAATATGACAAGCTCTAAAAAGACACAATTCAGCCATTGAAGTACGTTTCCTTGGCCTGTTATCTGCACAAAGATATTTTTAGAGAGAAAACTTTTG
Source organism: Macrobrachium rosenbergii (assembly GCA_039081455.1). Taxonomy (NCBI): domain Eukaryota; kingdom Metazoa; phylum Arthropoda; class Malacostraca; order Decapoda; family Palaemonidae; genus Macrobrachium; species Macrobrachium rosenbergii. The sequence continues at coordinate 15,071 of JANJGK010007159.1, forward strand.
GAGTGCAAAATCTTTTTCAGTTTCCTTTTTTTTTTTTTTTGAAAGAGTGCTTGAAGTGCTTTCGTCCTCACAAGAGATTTTAAACGTTCTGTTTAATCTCCCATCCGTCATTTTTGTTTTGTTTTGTTTTGTATATGTAATGTAGCTTCACAACATTTCCTCGTTTAATGAGTTCTTCTGGTACCTTGCTTTACTTATTTGCTCTGGAATAAACCAGAGCTTGTATATAGCGTCTTTCCGCATTCATGAACAAGATTTCTGTAACTTTAGATTATTTGTGGACGCAATTTCTTTTAACATCTTTTTCCTTTTTTCTCTATTTAACAGGCATACTAATTACAGAGCCAAAGTTGGTTTGAGTATTATTTTCGTAATGCTTCTTTTCTCTTAACTTAATTTTTCTTTGCACTATGGTTGCTTCTCGACAGCGCGCCTGTGGGCCACCGACGTCACGTGAACCACGTGGTTTTGAGACAGGCTTAATATCCTGGTTTGAGAAACCTCATTCCCTTAGGGGGTGTAGTACCGTGGCCACCGAGCCACGGTAGTACCGTCAGTGCACCTCACGTGGTGCACTATAGGCATTACTTAGGTTCTTTGCAGCGTCCCTTCGGCCCCTAGCTGTAATCCCTTTCATTCCTTTTACTGTACCTCCATTCATATTTTTTTTCTTCCATCTTACTTTCCACTCTCTTCTACTATTGTTTAATAGTGCATTTGCGAGGTTTTCCTCCTGTTACAACTTTTAAACCTCTTCCTCTCAGTTTTCCTTTCAGCGCTGAATGACCTCATGGGTTCCAGCGCTTGACCTTCGGCCTAAATTGTATTCTGCGTATATATGAGAAACCTCAAGCAGTACCAAAAGCGGATCAAATCTGGATGGTGATGTCATAAAACTACGCATTGTTTGCAAGGTGTGCTGTTTTTGTAGAGAAGACGGTAATACTATTAGCTACTTCACCTGTTTTGTTCAATACTGTTAAAGTACTTTTGCTCAGAAGTGGTTTCTTCTTCCCCCACCAGATGAAAAACTCGATAAAGACCGTCGTCTGACTTACGGAACTTCGATTATCACCGTTAATGCCTGAACGTTCGGGTAAGTGTTACTCATTTCTTATAACCTCAGTATCCACAGTCCGTCGAAGTGCCATGGTGCAACATTACCCTGTAGCATACGTGTATGTATTGCCTTTGCCTCGTGTAGAATTTAGATTCTGGGATTGTGATGCATCTTAAAGCCCTATACACTTTCGCACTGCTATGTCTTGGTTAGTTCTTGACTAGTTTTATCATGTATATACGCGTCTGTTTATTTTCTCTTCTGTCTCTGGTTTAGTACAGGTTTTTTTTCTCACTATACATGTATATGCAATTTTGTTCTACTGATACTTGTTTAGCGTGGGTTTGTGCTATTTGAATATGTGAACTTCACAGCTGAATCTTTAGCTTTCACAGGTTCATTATTAATGGAAAAATAAATTTTAAACTTAAAAGAAAGAAGTAAACACTTGAATTTTCTTGAAAGGTCATTTAGTAAAAAGTCAGTCTCTCCTGCGATGTATAGAAATATTCTCAAATTTATAGGGATTATGAAGGGTTGTTCTCTGTTTCACTATTGCTATTGTCATCGAGTTATTGTAACGTCGCACTCATGGCATTTCTTTTTGTATTTTGGGAGGTTATTAGACACTGAATAGCATCGAAAATAGAAATTTGGAACTCACCAGGACCCTGATAGGATCGAGAAGGTTACGGCCACCAAGACTTCACAGGGGCAAATAGAAGAGAAATAGTATCCATTCCAACTAAATTCAGTAAATTTATACCTTCCATCGTTTTATTGTAGCTCATGCTGTGTGTAAAACGCATATTGAATATATGACTGCCTCTTCAGTAGGTAAATTCATAATACTTGGGTGAATTCTTTTCTGAAATGTTTTGTCACTAGAGTTGGTTCGATATTCCTATATGCTCTCTTCACCGTTTTTAAGGCTGTTTATTGCTTATTGCTCTAAAAAGGAGGGCCAAAACACGATCCTTTAAAGAACATGATAAATATGGGAAATATTTCTCATGGTTAACAAGAAAATGTAAGTTCTGGTTTAATTATTGGCCGCCCCCCCCCCAAAAAAAAATACTCTGTTCCTGTTACCACAATTTACGTTTCTTGTAATTATTCGTGCTTGCATATTCTGACCAACGGTAAATTTATTCTTATTTATCATTGGTCTTAATTTTCGTCTTGTTCGCCATAAATTTACAACTTTTTTAACTTTTCCTTTGTTCATCAAATTAAAGTCTACATTTCTTGAAGGATTCAGATGTTATGAAAAGAGTTATAACCATTAAACAAAGGACGAGCAACATTAGAGTCAAATTTCTTTTACTCAAATACTTCAGTTTCTTTTTCCCCTTTCCTTCGCAAAAGAGAAATTTTTACTGATGCAGAATGACTCTTTAAACAATGAATCATTCACTGTGCAAATTGATTCAATCGTCTCGTTCTCTTTTGCACAGGTGACCCGAAAAACATTTGGAACAGTTTACGTGTTTACTTTTATTTCTTGTTTGTTTTCGCTTTATTTTCTTTTTCGTACCCCATTTATATTCTCCTTTTTTCCAGTTTTCTGTTTTTCGTTTCTTGTAATTTCCCCGGGGTAATTTTATCTGAAAACAATGCTACGATTCCTTTATGCCTGCATGACCGTAGTGTGTGTGGGAACTGGTGTTCGTACATATATTTGTTTGAGGAATAAGAGTTGATAAATTGGCCGTTATGCATAATAGGTTGAAAGCATAAGTTACATTGGAGTTTGATTTTGCACGCCTAGGTTCCATTCTGATAAAAACCAAACAAAATGCATTTAACGAAAATACCTAATTCTTATAGACAAAGTTTAGAGGAAAAAATAATTTACTATTTCGCCTGGTGTCAAAATGATAAATTCAGAATGATTCAGAAAAGTACTAAGTTCGCTCATTTATGCTTAAGCTAAATTGGTCGCCACTACTACGGAATGATCAAAATCTCTAAATTATCATTAAGAGTGGACTTAGATATAAGAAAAACAACAAAGAAATTAGCATAAACAATCAAAATGCACCAATGAAAAGATAATGAATCATATAGTTTGGAAGCATCAGGGAACCAAAGTCTTAGTTGGGGTTTAATTTAGAAATTTGAAGCTAATTTAGTTCAGGCTAATGGCATCAAGATTCTGAAGAGAAATGTATCTGTAGCTGTTAGAGAGGGTCATTATATATTATGAGAAGCTGTGGTTACGGGAATATATTGTGGCAGTGAGCTTAGAATTACCTTCTTTCTATATTCATTCATATTTTCTTATGGTTTTTATTCTCCCTTCATCCTCCCATTTCCTATCTGCTTACCTTACATCTTTTTTTCGCACTCATTTCTCGTCCAACACAAATGTTTTACATCCCACACACAATTTTCTCCTTTCTGTTCCGCCTTCCATCAATATTGCAACTTCAAATTCCTCTTACTTCCCTCTTATTTTCCTCGTCGTCATCTTCATTGAACAGCCAATCTTGGCTCTTGTTCTTTGACATGAGAGAGAGAGAGAGAGAGAGAGAGAGAGACGAGAGAGAGAGAGAGAGAGAGAGAGAGAGAGAGAGAGAGAGAGATAACGGGTAGGTAATAGTGTGTAAGCCCTTGTTTCTTGCTCAATACGTTTCCGGCATTTCATTTCAGGCGCCTCTATTTTTGACAATGAACAGAATCCAAGGAGACGCTCTCTAAAGTCAGGTTTTGAAACTAATGTGTATGCATGACGACATGCCAACGATATTGCTGCGGTATACGATCTTGCTTGAATTTTATGCTACTATGATGGCATGTGGGTTGGAACGCTCCCTGAGGGAATACGAGCCTGAGTTGGAAACCTGAATTTGTGAAATTGCCTAAATTAGGTTGTTAGGTTTTCTTTATGGATAGCATTTTGTGATTCCATGTTTACGGTTTAAATGTTCGCTCCAGTGGAAAGTCTGCTATATATACGCTCTGTCAGCTGTGTGTTATACTGTATTCATTTAAGCTTTTTGTGCTCCCTCCAGCTAATTTCGTTTGCTCTTGTTTTGAAAGTAAATGTCTTGATATTACGATTGCTCTTATAGAAAATGTTTTTGAGGTGGATACATCTTTTGCAGATTAATAGTGTCGCTCTTTACTTTCTCAGTTTTATGTAACGTTTCAACAATTCCAGAATTTAACGTTTCTCAAGAATTTTTCCTGCCATAGCTTATTTTTTTTAATATAGGAAACAACTTCTGGTAATTCTCGAACGACTACTTTCAAAGCGGTGACGCTAAAGAGTAAGATAAGAAATTCATCTGTTACAAAAAACCGTTAATGACCGCCGTTCTGCAGAAATTTCCTCAGAACTGATTGCTTGAAATGTCTACACCGAGGGATCATTACCAGTACATCACCGACCCCTTACTGTTAATGAACCTTCCTTTCCTCAAACCCTCCTCTTCTCTCGATCATACTAACAACGACCTCCATTTTATAATAGCCCATACCAACATTTAGTTCTCCATTTTTTGACTTCGTAATAACCTTAACCTTGTACACATTTACTCTCAACTTTCACCTCTTACATAAAACTTTAAAACTTTTTCTGTAGTCCCTCCAGGCTTTTCTTGACTATTCTTATACATTATCTTATCATTTGCAAATATTAAACATTCTACACTCCATGAATGAATCTTTTACTCAGAAATTAACTTTGCACCTAAGTCCAGTACCATTTCTTTAACTATTACATCACTGCATTCATAAAGTTATTAAAAGAGCCATGGAGAAATAATGCATTCCTGTCTTAAAATTTCTTTTCCACTAAACCAACGACCGTCCCTCAGAATATTCTAACATATCCCATCTCCTGTTGTGGTTTGACAATTTAGTATGTTAACTGCAATCATTACGTTTTCGAAATTGAAATCTAAAGACATCCTCAAAATTACCATAACCTTTTGAAATGGATACCATTCGTCACTAGTGTTCTCCTGTCTTATATATTCTTATATATTCAACAAATCTTCAAAGTACTGAAGAAACCAGACACGAAGCACATTCAACTCAGAGAGTATTTGTTCATTTGCACCTTTCATTATGATATCCAGTAATTTTTATGCATCAAACTTTTCCCTTCGTCTGCAGCTGCTGCTTGAACTTATAACTATTTTGAAATTTGTTCAGATAAATTAATAATTATTTGTGATCAGAAAATCTATCAGGCCTTTCTCCATCTGGTTTCCATTAATGCATAGTTTAGCGAACTGTTTTAATCGCTGTTTTCAGTTGCTTAAGTGTGACTGAGTACATTGCACGAAAAACCTGTTATGCGTCACTTCCAACGAAGTTCTTGTTAAAATAAGAATCGTTTCCGCAAACACTTGAGAAAAATGTAGTTCAATGCGCCGCGTCCATTATGGTCGGAAATTGCTTTAAATGTTTTTGGAAACCCTTTTTGAGAAATTCTGTCACCGGGGATAATGTTAAAAGCCTTGCTGCTGGACAGCCAATCTACGCAGCATATTTTCTTGCGAGCCGTTATGAGTGATGTCTATCATCGAGACTAATGTTATAAGCTGAGCGGCGGAACAGCCAATCAGCGCTTTTGTTTTTGTTACGTGCGAGCCAATCAGCTCTCAGAATATTCAGTATTCATTGAACACTCGTGAGTGCTTCGTAAATAAACCACTTATCCCCATTTTTTCGGTATTAATAAACATTAAGAGATAATATTACCGCTGTAATGAGTGTAGACAACGTAGATTCTATTTCAGTGTTCGGTGTAGCCGGGCAGTCCCTGGATAATCAGAACAAATTAAAAAGGGAAATAGCTCTGTGTCGGTGGCTTCTGTGGTAAAGATAAAAATATTTTGGATGATGTTTCATGTTCAAGTGATAGCAATAGTGATGACTGTGGGCCTTTTTTCGGCAATGGTTCTTGGTGGTAGTCTTGTTTCTTGTTATTTAGTAAAACAGTGTCATAATAGGCGAGGGTGAAGGGAACCAGGAAAAGATAAAGGGAAGCCCAATAGTGTGAAAAGGCAAAAGAAAAATAAGATAAAATAAAATAAAATCAAATCTCACTAATATTACGATAGTAACTGTGACACTTCAAATAACGAGTTGGTGTACCCTTATAACAGTGACAGTGGCACAGAGCGTGATGGTCCGTCCCCCTTGTGCCATTAGTATTCCCATGCGTGTGGGCAAGTCTGCCACTCCTATCAATTTCGAACCCAGTGCTAGTACTGGTTTCAACCTGTGGAACCTTCCATTGATGAAGCTAACCTGATGTCACCATGGTGGAGTTAAAATACTACAAATACTACACAAGATTTTCAGTGACCATCGTAATGTCAGTTTTATCCCAGTGAAGAAGGATGCTTGCAACGTCTGTGAGCGGTTCATGTAAGCTTTTGTTCAGAACAAGGACAAAAGGCACAGACCGAAAAAATATCTGCGGCTTCCGTACCCATGAAGACTGATAATCTCGGACGGTGACTGGGATAGTACCGCCAAGGAATCAGAACAGACCATGCCATGCTATTGTCTTTCTGTCAGCTCGTCGTACTAAAACTAGTTGTTCCGTAGTCTTTTCGATAATGCCCACCTCCTTCACTCCTTTTGTATTTCCTCGGCTTGTATGTTGATTAATGCATTTGACTACCCTGCAAAAATAATCAAGAAGACAATAACTTCTCAAATTTTGGTGAGTATATCTATGTTTTGCCATTATTAGCTTGGTGTGACGCTATTAATTTTTGGAACTTATAATTTTTCTAGTTTTTGCGTTATTCACCATTATCTTCATCATTAATCATCATTCACAGGTTTGGGTATAATTAGCAGGTAACATTGTTTCTCGACTTTGTGTGTGATAATTTTAATTTCTTGGATTTTTTTAATTAATTCAATTATTTTCATCTTTAGCCCATACTCACATGTTAGTTAGTATCATTTTTTACGTACTCTATAACATGTTTATTTTGTTTATTGGTATTTATTAACGTGTTTCACTATATTTTTGGATATTTTTCGAAATTTTCTTGAAGACACGAAAGAATCTGTGGCTTGGATTGGAGCGTTTTTTTTTTATATATATATATTTCTATACAAAATTTTAAAACAACATAACGCAATAGGACAAACTATCTCGCGGATTTTGTACCATAAAAACATGATGAAACACATTGCAGTGCATAAATTTTGGAATTTAAGCCAAAAACAAAATGGCATACCCGCAAAATTTTGAAAATATCTCGGAAAATAATAGGCTTTTTAGTGTTGAGGGCATTTAACAAACTATCATGAATATTTCGATCGGGTGCTTATTGTGCGTCTCAAAGTGCCCAGAAGGTCAGGAATACATGCTTTGGTTTATAACCGTCTCATTTAATTAAAAATAAGATTTTTCATTATCTCCGTATGCTACAGGAATCATTTATCATTTGGTTTTAAAGGGAACTTCAGAAGCTGCATCTTATTATAGTTTTATTATTTTGTTTTTAGGAAACAGATAAGGGGCGTCAATAGAATCTGGCTGGAGCTTTGCAAGCAAGATCAGGGGAATGGTATGGACCTATGGATATCAAAATTTAGTTTAAAACCAATCTAGAATGAAATTATAAGGACTGATTCCAGCAAAATCGGGCAAGAAGTACACCACTACATTACAGTTCAACGTGACGTTACAGAAATTATTCGCTGGGAAGTTCGCCATGATCAAATTATTCAAAAACAATAAGGCAGCTATTTTAGAAACTAACTGACAATAATTTTAACTCCAAGTTCGTTTTCGCTTCAAAGAAATTTATTTACGTCTCTCTCTCTCTCTCTCTCTCTCTCTCTCTCTCTCTCTCTCTCTCTCTCTCTCTCTCTCTCTCTCTCTGGTACTGACGTGTCTGAAATGCATCGACTGTCTAAAATAGCGCGTGAATAATAATATAAATATCCTTACATGTGTTGGTGAGTGCGAAATAGATAGGCAGAGAGAGACATTAATGCCATTTCCTTGTCCTCCGTGATGAGTTTATTAATCGGTGCGTCTGATGTTGGGGCTGAAATGTTAGATAATGTGCTTTGCTCAGTCCTTCATTAATGGAAACCTTTAATCCTAGGAAAGTTTAATTTACCCAGCAATTTCCCTCCCAGTATTACAAACAAAGTGGCCAGTCGTGTCGTTCATCTCAAAGAGATACTTATTAAACCCGTTGCACCACTGTTCGAATAGAATAAGAAGTTTATATAATATTCTCATCTAAAACTATGTATTAAATATCTATATATATATATATATATATATATATATATATATATATATATATATATATATATATATATATATATATATATATATATATATATATATATATATATATATATATAGATATATATTATTAAGGTTTCAATTTGACCTACTTACTGTATTCCTTGCCCAGGGATCCAATCCTGGGGTCTAGCTGGAGAACGGGGAACTTTCTATGAAACCTTGTCACTCTGACTGCAATTGCTGGGTCAGGTGAAACCCTATAGAAAAAAACATTTGGGGTGAAGGCCATATTTCAACAAGGAACTGTTACAGCTAAACACTTAGGTTTACTTAAAATGGGATATATTTACAATTAAACACGTTAGTCAGAAGAATGGGGAATGATAGGTAAGTAAAGTAATGTTCTGCCACATGGCTAAACAATTCAGCAATTATTCAAATATTGAAGAATCTATGGGAATTCCTCTTGAAAGGGACACTGAAGAATTGATTGCAGTGGGAATACCACTGCAAGGAGCACAAGACAAGCAATTTTTTCCACAGCTAGCGACACCGTCTGCAATTAGGAAATGCAAGTGGTTACGTACGGAAATTATAACGACGTCGGGTGAATCGAGGGTTGCACATATGGTGCCAGGATACCCCGATTCTGGTGCGAGATGCTTACGTAAAAATTTTTGTATCCAATTCATTTTATTTTTATTATCGTTTATATCTGCTGGAGTTCTGTTGGGTGTGGGTATTCCATTCTTGTGTGTTATTTCCTTAATTGTAAAGTACATCAAAATAATGCCGTAACAAAATCTGTGAATAAAATTTTGCTAAATTTTTTTTTATAGTCATTTAGATGTTGAGAACATTTTCTTCACTGTATCTTATTTCTCCCAAGAAAATAGCATCCTAAAGATTCTGGAAATGCTATCGTATAAAACAACACATACCGGTTTTATGCTTGTAATAAAGTTCACATGTTCGTTTTGCAAGATTAATAAAATCACTGTCTAGAAACCAGTATACAACACAGTCTTCCTTCTTTGGTTCTTGTATGGAGGATGATAGATAATGTGGAGGAATTTATAAGCAATTTATTACTCCATCAATTTTAACGAGTGGCGCAGCGCTATTTTAACGTTTGAGGAATTCAAGGTTAGTGCCAAGCCTACCGCGCACAAACCAGTGAATTAGGCACATTGAAAAAAGACGGCACATATTAAGGGTAAAACACGGATAGTGATTATATATATATATATATATATATATATATATATATATATATATATATATATATATATATATATATATATATATATATACATACATACATACATATATATATATACTCGTATATTGTGTGTATATATATATATATATATATATATATATATATATATATATATATATATATATATATATATATACATATATATATATATATATATATATATATATATATATATATGACTATTTATCACATCACCGTGATTCATATACAATCAGAAAGCTACAAACGTCCTTTAATATCCAATTCACTCTACCTCGGAAATAATATATTTTCATATATGTTACCGAAGGGGAATTTTTAGTTGATAATAAGTCCACCGTCCCGTGGGATCGAACCAGCGACGGACGAGGAATCAGGGACTACAGTGACGCACTAACGAAATCGGCCACAAGAGAGGTATAAGTGAATAACATCTCCCATCAACTCGCCCGTCGAACTCAGGTGTTTTGCGTTTGGAGACGATATCCACCCACCTCTGCCATGTTGACCGTGTAGTGCGTTTGTCGCACGTAGCCATTTTATGACTATTTATCACATCACCGTGGATTCATATACAATCAGAAAGCTACAAACGTCCTTTAATATCCAATTCACTCTACCTCGGAAATAATATATTTTCATATATGTTACCGAAGGGGAATTTTTAGTTGATAATAAGTCCACCGTCCCGTGGACAAACGCACTACACGGTCAACATGGCAGAGGTGGGTGGATATCGTCTCCAAACGCAAAACACCTGAGTTCGACGGGTGAGTTGATGGGAGATGTTATTCACTTATACCTCTCTTGTGGCCGATTTCGTTAGTGCGTCACTGTAGTCCTGATTCCTCGTCCGTCGCTGGTTCGATCCCACGGGACGGTGGACTTATTATCAACTAAAAATTCCCCTTCGGTAAACATATATGAAAATATATTATTTCCGAGGTAGAGTGAATTGGATATTAAAGGACGTTTGTAGCTTTCTGATTATATATATATATATATATATATATATATATATATATATATATATATATATATATATATATATATATATATATATATGTGTGTGTGTGTGTATGTGTGTGAAGGTGTATAAATCCATAGGGTTGAGACCCAGTGTCTCGAGCCTCTTATCTTACCGTCATGTTCGCCGATATGCGTAAACTAGTATTGGAAAACCTACAATGATTTTTATGCAGTGGGATATGCCCCCATTGAAAAAAAACAGTACACCAGTAACACATACGTTTTAATTTTGTAACTGATGAGTGAAGGGTGTACCCTATATATCGACAAATTCCACAGCATTTTTCACGGTATTCCCCCACGCAATGGCCATCAGCGTCGCATCGACCACCTACAGACAGACATTTGAATATATCGGTACTTTTTGTTATAGTATATATGTATATTTATCTGTATGTATATATATGGTTTGTGTTTATATATAATATATATTATGTATATATATATATATATATATATATATATATATATATATATATATATATATATATATATATATATAAACTCCCAAATAGATATATTTTGTGAACCGTCAGAGCATAGATTCTTTACTAACCATCAGTCACAACATTTAAATTTTTTTTCTCTGTATTTTTCTTTCATATCAGCTGTTCGTCAAGGAAAAAAATATTACTACTTTCTAGACTGAAATTGTTCGAACTTTCCAAGAGTTACTGACGGCACGTGTCTCCTCACTGTTTTCAATTATTTTAATTTCTGTGAGGTTTTTAACAGTACGTCATAATCAGACGTCATTTAACTCCGTTTTGAACTATTTTTTGTTGTGTCACGTCGGTCCTTATTATCATATTATACTAACCAGCATTTTTTTTTAAGTGGGTCTTGCACCTTTCAGAATACCGTCTCAGCTAACGTACGAACTTTTTTCGTCATGCTTATTTTTTGCTGTTTCATGGAATTTAATTAATTTTCTGCAGAAGTGTCATATATATATATATATATATATATATATATATATATAGTATATATATATATATATATATATATATATATATATATATATATATATTATGTAATTATATATATGTATATATGTGTGTGTGCGAGTGCGTGTGAGAACGTAACGATGTTAAAGATGAATACCGATTTGTTTTCAAACTCTCATATGTGCTTTTATCCCATTTCATATAATTACATCTTGGGAGTGTTCTTCCATCATTTATGTTTATTCTTTATTTTTTTTGTTTTGAGTATACATTTGTCTCGTTACTTATCTCCTTTTATCCCACTTGATACTGAAATTCTTTTGGATTTGTTTTCTTTTCCTATTTATTATTTCTCTCAGTCGGTCTACTTTGTTTCATATTGGCATGTCCTTCTTCTGATCCTCTCATTTATTCATTACTCTGCTTTGGTATGCGAGGGACACCTTGAGGGTAACGTCCCTTTTCTTTTATTTTTCCCGTATTGTTTTTCGTGTTTTTTGCCTTAAAGGGAGGGTCTTTGTTTTCTTCAATACAGTCTCTATGCAAATTAACCTTAGTTCCTTTATAATTCAGTTACGGGATACAATAATGTCAGTTTTTATTTCTTTGGAACATTTTCTTTTCGTTGTTTATTTGCTTGGTGCGACATTTTTATAACAATCCCCTTTTGATTGGCTATCTACACATACATCATGAAATGTAATTCATTGTCATTAGCATAATTTAGAGGTGTGTTATTCAGTTACCTCAGCAATGAAATGAAATGCATCTGAAATGTGTATGAAATGAATGCTGAGCTGACATTAGCATGCCCCTACTCCTTTTTCATTCTCGTATAAAATCTCCCTTTTTAACTCCCCTTTTGGAGGGGGACTGCAGTTCATCACCTGCTTTGTCTGAAAATCTGAGCCTGCCAGACTTAGCCTGGCAATGCGACGAGGCTCTTATAGCTTGAAGGAATTTTAGTCAAACTTGGTCAGAAAGGTAGGCTACCTTAATAGATGTACGGAAAATGATGTTTAGCCTCTTCGCCAATGTTTCTTTCATTCTTTAAATATTCAACTGTATATTTAAGATGACAGTACTAGCAAGAACAATTACAATGATTCTGACGATGCTCATTGGGGAAAATATCGTATTCAGTCTAAATTATTATATAGACAATGCAAATGACCATGAACAACAGAATTAAAACCAAGTAGGTAAATATTAACAATTCAAATGATACAAGAGGAGGCCGTTTGTGCTGTTATTTATCCCTGTATATCATGAAGTTTAAAATTTTACTGGGTTTGAGTAAAAGTGAACTTTTAGGAAGTATAATTGTATTAAGACACGCTTTTGAAGTAAAGGATTTTAACATTAACCTAATTATGCTTGGCATTACTTTTATCTTCTGATGATGCTTCATTTTTCAATTTACCTTTCTTTGTTTTTAAATGGACAGTCATGTAATATCACGATATATTTTCATATATTCTGAAATTTGTAAGCATTGTGAAAAGAGGAAGAATCAGACAACTTTGTGCTTTTTTTCATTCATTCTCTTTGTGGTTGTTGACATGCATTCCTCAATACATGATTTCATGGAAAGAATAGGTTGTGGAATTTTTGGAGACTTACCTGTCTTATTATTCATGGCGCAATGGGGATAGAAGCGTAATAAAGAGATATGCAAACGTTCTTGACTTATTTTAGCAATTTTTGTTTCTGTAGCAAAAGCAGAATGAGAAGATTCGATCTAGTAGATTCCTAATGAGTGTAAACTCCTCGTCTATTACACCCCGATGGCCCTAAAGTTAGCACTCCTTGTAAAACTCCCACTGTTGTTAACGATCTTTTGTTAGCGTATAAGAAAAAGAAATAGGAGTTTTATATTTCAAACATGATACTCGACAGAGCAAGTAGTTCACGGCTGCAAGAAGGAATGGAATTCAGGTCAAGTGAAACATAAGTTTTATGTATATTTTCTTTCTTTGTGGTTGGAAGTTTTACCCTCTAGCTGTTATTATCTATAGGGTGAATCTTAAGCACAAGTTGTGCTACTCCTGTATCTGGAAATTTTAATTATTTGTGTATTATAATTGAAACAGCATGAACTCATGAACGTTAGAATAATCAAGGTGGAAATAGTATTATGCATACATTTAGCATTGTGAAATACAGGTCGCATATTTTAGCGAGAAAAATAAATTTTACGCAGTGGAGTAGAAAGAGCACTAGAAGTACAGTGTCCTATAATTTTTTTTAAGAGACCTTTACATCTCCCTAAGCACCGGAAAGTTATGAGAAGCTTAACCAACCCTACTACTACTACTAATACTACACTCTCTCTCTCTCTCTCTCTCTCTCTCTCTCTCTCTCTCTCTCTCTCTCTCTCTCTCTCTCATCAGTGTTGATACCTGTTGCATGCAGACAGTTGTATCGACTTCCTATTTATATTATCTCCCAGGTAACTTTCGTAACACAGTTCTTACTCCTTTTTTTTAAGGAGAGTTGATTCTGATTATTAAGCAACTGTTAGGGACGAAGGGGTGTTTATACGACCTTACGGTAGTTAGTGCTTCATGAATCCCTTTCATAATCTCTCAACAAAAATATTGCAATAATCTAATCGAGTGTATGCACGATAAAGAAACCGCATGATAAATGAACGATGTAGTAGAAGAATATCGATGAAAAATGATAGCAAGTTCTATAAAGAGCGTTATTGCCGTCACGCCATATCATCGCAGCTGCAATAAGGAAATATTTTTTTTGCACTCTATTTTCCAAACTATCATACTGAACTCGTTCAATAGGTTTGATTTTCCTTCAAGAAACATGTCAGTCTTGGATTGATAAAAGGTATGAAGCTCTTCCTGTTAGTTTTCAAAACTTTTCAAATAAATTTTCTCAGAAACTAAGAATATTAAATTATTTTTGTTTTGAAACAAAGTCTCCAATTTCAAGAAAGCCAGTATGCCCAGATATTCTTAATAACTTTTAACTTCAATTTGTTACTCACACATAACCTTGATAATGAATATTACATTAATCCATACCATTTCAAATTAATTGATGTACTGCCGCTGACGTGGAAAATATAGAAATATGAGACTTGTAATTAACCTTGGCAAGTTTCGATGCTGCCACCAATTCAGGTGTGACTTTATTATGCTGTCAAATATGAATTTACAAATTCATTTCAATATCGAATTCACATTGCCTTGAGAATACCTAGTTTAAAGAACCAGGAAACACTGCCGTACATATTGCTGTTTCGAATGAAGATTGTGGACGTAGAATCGAAATCAGTTCATCTCCCTTATGATATTTATGTAGGAATCATATATATATATATATATATATATATATATATATATATATATATAATATATATATATATATATATATATATATATATATATATCACACCATGAAGCGGAAATGGTCAGAAACAAATGAAGGAGGTATTAGTTACGGGACACCTCCAAAAAATACCAGTTGCAATTCCCAGTGGTTAATGGGAAGCAATTCACATTGTTTCGTCATCATCATCAATCCAACGGTTGTTTTTGATATCTCTCGCTGCCCTGCGTGAATCAAATTCCATTAAAACGTGTTGCTCTCACGTACTTGCATTTTTCTAGTCTCGGAAATTTTATATTTTTGTAAGCTGAAAATTATTACATTAATTTTGTTCCTCTTGCTATGCTATGAATTGTTAGATTTATTCAAGTGTTGAATTTATAACAATTATATAACTTTTTTGGAATAAATAAACTCAGTACTAGTAAATAATACACCGCGAGCATCATCTATATACGTTTACTCTTGGGCCCTTGATAATAAATTACCTCTCTCTCTCTCTCTCTCTCTCTCTCTCCTTCTCTCTCTCATCTCTCTCTCTCTCTCTCTCTCTCTCCATATCCGAATCGCCTACGATTCATTGTACCTTTGTTTGACTTAAACAGTGAATTACGTATCGAGTTGTCAGACAAGTGTTGTATGTTGCGGCTAGGTTGGAGAGAGGCAGGAATAAGAGCCA
Organism: Macrobrachium rosenbergii; assembly: GCA_039081455.1. NCBI lineage: Eukaryota > Metazoa > Arthropoda > Malacostraca > Decapoda > Palaemonidae > Macrobrachium > Macrobrachium rosenbergii. The sequence goes on from JANJGK010007159.1 coordinate 30,647, forward strand.
AACTAAACATTAGTTTTATCCCTTCGTCAAAATGTAATATCAAAACGGGAGAGCCTCGACGTGGCAAATCCTCACGCCACTGAGGTGAAACCATTCAAAAGAAATTCTCTTTCTATCAATATAGTTTTATTTTTCTGCCTGTGAATATGAATGTTTAATAGAAAAGGACAGTAAAGCGTTAAAGCTTGAAAATTTTACTATCCATAAACAGTGTATATTATGTTTAAAGGATTTTCTATGAAACCTAATATTTAAAATATAAAATAATTAGTAACTTGCTGAAGTAAAACTTTTTCGTAAAATTGCTGGTCAAACTCAGTTTCGAGATGAAACTAAATCTATCAAGTTTTGAAACTCTCTAAGAAGTCAAGATTCTGTCTAAGATTCATTCAAAGAATACGCTCTCAGTCATTTTTAATATAAAATGTCAGTCATAATTTGTGATGAGAGTAAGATCTATGCTGCGCAATTGCACAGCGATTTAAAAAAAATTACTGAGGAAAAATTCATCAAATAATAAGTTTAAAATATAGTAATCAAGATTAACAGTAAATCTGAATATGATAGTGAGGTTTGTGATCACTCTCAAAATACATTTTCTGAGATTGTCTTTTCACAGAAAATTGAAGGTTTTACATTATTATGCAGCACATGATTGATTTACTCCCCGTAGGGGGGGTAGCGCCGTGAGTGCACCTCACGCCGTGTACTGTAGGCATTACTTAAGATTCCTTGCAGTGTTCCTTCGACTCCTAGCTGCAACCCTGTTCATTTCCTTTTACTCTACCTCCGTTCATATTATCTTACTTCCATCCAACTATCCATCCTCTCCTAGCAACAGTGTCATAGTGCAACTGAAAGGTTTTTCCTCCTGTTACACCTTCTAAAACCTTTTACTCCCAATTTCCCCATTCAGCGCTGAATGACCTTATAGGTCCCAGCGCTTGGCCTTCGACCTAAATTTTTAATTCCATTCCATTCCAACAAATTATCACTGCACTAGGGAGATACTCGTAAACAGAATAGTGTTAGGAATAAGATAAAAAAAAAATTAAAATTTGGTTTGTCAGATAGGAAACTAACATTTTAAGTATTTCATCTCTGGCTTAGGAAATTCATGAAAGACTATGCTTGATATATATATATATATATATATATATATATAATATATATATATATATATATTATATATATATATATATAATATATATATATATATATATATATATATATATAATATATATATATATATATATATATATATATATATATATATACTATATATATATATATATATATATATATATGGATGTGTAGGTTTCTTAAACCTGTCTTCATCACATTTTTTACAGTTTTTGCAGTCTCCCTGTAATTTTGAATTTTTTTTATATTCTGACCGTTGCTTGCGTATTCTGCTTTGGTATTTTCTCCCTGCGCTCCAAAAGGAATCAATGCCTTTCTTTCTATGAACATTATTGTAGCCAGTGTTATTGTTAAGCCGTAGTCGAGTGCCTCTCCCCCTATCAGACAGCCGTGTGTCACTCGTCAAAGCATCTACATCTCATATCTATCTTGATTCGGTGCTAATTTTATTCTGCTATAGGGATATGAATCAGGGTAAAGTACTTGAATTAAATACAAAAGATTTAGTCAGTCTGAGAGTAAAGCTTTAAGAAGAGTATAAAGAGTAAGATAACAGGAGAGACTGAGAAATGATACCATAAGAGTAATTACCGAGGTTCCATTATGTAAAATGAGACAATGATAAAAGGTAGATGGAGACGACTAGAACACCTTCATCACACAACCACTGGAAGAACAGTACGTGATAGTGTCAGGTGGGGTCCCTGTGGGCACCAGAATACTTAAAAAACCACGACTTCGATGAGGACTGTGGGAAGGGGAGGTGAAGGTTATATCATAGGGATTTTTAGAAGATGCAACACAAGTAGAGCGCGGAATGGCGGATGTTTACCGAGGTCCTTTGCGTCATGCGTCGTTGGAGGCTGAGATGATGACCGTAGATGCTTGTGTGTGTATGATTTGCGTCAGATAAAAAAAACGTTGTTCTTGAGTTGAATCAGGTAAGCGAAAAATTAAGCAGGTAAAGGGAAATATTTAAGGAATATTAATTTGATTTTAGAATGCAGAAAGAGCCCGTCTTTGATTTAAAAAGG
>JANJGK010007160.1:0-17500 GCA_039081455.1 Macrobrachium rosenbergii
AATATTTAGATTTTGGTGAATTTTTGAAAAAAAAATTTCCTCCGCTCCGCGCGCGCGGACTCCGCTGAAAATCCTGTCATTTCTTGCGTCAGCTTGCCGTAATTTTTTCGCCCTTTCATATTATTCGTTACATAAAGTGTTATACATCAAAATGTGCGCAATCTCATGTAGAATACAACAATAAATATATCATTCCTTTAGTTCTTCACAGTTTTTAATAATTTCGCCGAAATAACGATAACTGACAAAATTTTAACGTTCGGTCAACTTTGACTCGACCGAAATGATCGAAAAACGCATTCGTAAGCCATAATTATTACATTCGAGTAACAATCTATGATTTTCCTTCATTTTGCAACAAACGGAAAGTCTCTAGCACAATATTTAGATTTTTGGTGAATTTTTGAAAAAAATAATTTCCTCCGCTCCGCGCGCGCGGAATCAGCTGAAAATCGTGGCATTTCTTGAGTCAGCTTGCCGTAATTATTTCGCCGTTTCATATTATTCGTTACATAAAGTGTTATACATCAAAATGTGCGCAATTTCATGTAGAATACAACAAAAAATATATCATTCCTTTAGCTCTTCACAGTTTTTAAATATTTACATCGAAATAACGATAAATAGAAAAAAATCAACCTTCGGTCAACTTTGACTCGACCGAAATGATCGAAAAACGCATCCGTAAGCCATAATTATTACATTCCAGTAACAATCAATCATTTAACTTCATTCTGCAACAAACGGAAAGTCTCTAGCACAATATTTAGATTTTTGGTTAATTTTTGAAAAAAATAATGTCCTTCGCTCCGCGCGTGCGGAATCCGCTGAAAATCGTGGCATTTCTTGCATCTGCTTGCTGTAATTTTTTCGCCGTTTCATTTTATTCGTTACATAAAGTGTTATACATCAAAATGTGCGCAATTTCATGTAAAATACAACAAAAAACAAAAAATATATCATTCCTTTAGCTCTTCACAGTTTTTAAATATTTACATCGAAATAACGATAAATAGAAAAAAATCAACCTTCGGTCAACTTTGACTCGACCGAAATGATAAAAAAACGCATCCGTAAGCCATAATTATTACAATCGAGTAACAACCAATCATTTACCTTCATTCTGCAACAAACGGAAAGTCTCTAGCACAATATTTAGATTTTTGGTGAATTTTTGAAAAAAAAAAAATTTCCTTCCCTCCGCGCGCGAGGAACCCGCTGAAAATCCTGGCATTTCTTGCGTCTCCTTGCCGTAATTTCTTCGCCCTTTCATATTATTCGTTACATAAAGTGTTAGACATCAAAATGTGAGCAATTTCATGTAGAATACAACAAAAAATAAATCATTCCTTTAGCTCTTCACAGGTTTTTAATATTTTCGCCGAAATAACGATAACTGACAAAATTTTAACGTTCGGTCAACTTTGACTCGACCGAAATGATCGAAAAACGCATTCGTAAGCCATAATTATTACATTCGCATAACAATCAATCATTTACCTTCATTTTGCAACAAACGGAAAGTCTCTAGCACAATATTTAGATTTTTGGTGAATTTTTGAAAAAAAAAATTTCCTCCGCTCCGCGCGTGCGGAATCAGCTGAAAATCGTGGCATTTCTTGAGTCAGCTTGCCGTAATTCTTTCGCCGTTTCATATTATTCGTTACATAAAGTGTTATACATCAAAATGTGCGCAATTTCATTTAAAATACAACAAAAAATATATCATTCCTTTAGCTCTTCACAGTTTTTAAATATTTACATCGAAATAACGATAAATAGAAAAAAATCAACCTTCGGTCAACTTTGACTCGACCGAAATGATCGAAAAACGCATCCGTAAGCCATAATTATTACATTCGAGTAACAATCAATCATTTACCTTCATTCTGCAACAAACGGAAAGTCTCTAGCACAATATTTAGATTTTTGGTGAATTTTTGAAAAAAATAATTTCCTCCGCTCCGCGCGCGCGGAATCAGCCGAAAATCGTGGCATTTCTTGCGTCAGCTTGCTGTACTTTTTTCGCCGTTTCATATTATTCGTTACATAAAGTGGTATACATCAAAATGTGCGCAATTTCATGTAGAATACAACAAAAAATAAATCATTCCTTTAGCTCTTCACAGTTTTATAATATTTTCGCCGAAATCACGATAACTAACAAAATTTTAACGTTCGGTCAACTTTGACTCGACCGAAATGATCGAAAAACGCATTCGTAAGCCATAATTATTACATTGGAGTAACCATCAATCATTTACCTTCATTTTGCAACAAACGGAAAGTCTCTAGCATAATATTTAGATTTTTGGTGAATTTTTGAAAAAAATAATTTCCTCCGCTCAGCGCGCGCGGAATCAGCTGAAAATCGTGGCATTTCTTGAGTCAGCTTGCCGTAATTTTTTCGCCGTTTCATATTATTCGTTACATAAAGTGTTATACATCAAAATGTGCGCAATTTCATGTAGAATACAACAAAAAGTATATCATTCCTTTAGCTCTTCACAACTGTTAAATATTTACATCGAAATAACGATAAATAGAAAAAAATCAACCTTCGGTCAACTTTGACTCGACCGAAATGATAGAAAAACGCATCCGTAAGCCATAAATATTACATTCGAGTAACAATCAATCATTTACCTTCATTCTGCAACAAACGGAAAGTCTCTAGCACAATATTTAGATTTTTGGTGAATTTTTGAAAAAAATATTTCCTTCGCTCCGCGCGTGCGGAATCCGCTGAAAATCCTGGCATTTCTTGCGTCTGCTTGCCGTAATTTTTTCGCCGTTTCATTTTATTCGTTACATAAAGTTTTATACATCAAAATGTGCGCAATTTCCTTTAATATACAACAAAAAATATATCATTCCTTTAGCTCTTCACATTTTTTAAATATTTACATCGAAATAACGATAAATAGAAAAAAATCAACCTTCGGTCAACTTTGACTCGACCGAAATGATCAAAAAACGCATCCGTAAGCCATAATTATTACATTCGACTAACAACCAATCATTTACCTTCATTCTGCAACAAACGGAAAGTCTCTAGCACAATATTTAGATTTTTGGTGAATTTAAAAAAAAAAAATTTTCCTTCGCTCCGCGCGTCCGGAATCCGCTGAAAATCCTGGCATTTCTTGCGTCAGCTTGCCGTAATTTCTTCGCCCTTTCATATTATTCGTTACATAAAGTGTTAGACATCAAAATGTGCGCAATTTCATGTAGAATACAACAAAAAATAAAACATTCCTTTAGCTCTTCACAGTTTTTAAATATTTACATCGACATAACGATAAATAGAAAAAAATCAACCTTCGGTCAACTTTGACTCGACCGAAATGATCGAAAAACGCATTCGTAAGCCATAATTACTACATTCGAGTAACAATCAATCATTTACCTTCATTTTGCAACAAACGGAAAGTCTCTAGCACAATATTTAGATTTTTGGTGAATTTTTGAAAAAAATAATTTCCTCCGCTCCGCGCGCGCGGAATCAGCTGAAAATCGTGGCATTTCTTGCGTCAGCTTGCCGTAATTTTTTCGCCCTTTCATATTATTCGTTACATAAAGTGTTATACATTAAAATGTGCGCAATTTCATGTAAAATACAACAAAAAATATATCATTCCTTTAGCTCTTCACAGTTTTTAAATATTTACATCGAAATAACGATAAATAGAAAAAAATCAACCTTCGGTCAACTTTGACTCGACCGAAATGATCGAAAAACGCATCCGTAAGCCATAATTATTACATTCGAGTAACAATCAATCATTTACCTTCATTCTGCAACAAACGGAAAGTCTCTAGCACAATATTTAGATTTTTGGTGAATTTTTGAAAAAAATAATTTCCTCCGCTCCGCGCGCGCGGAATCAGCTGAAAATCGTGGCATTTCTTGCGTCAGCTTGCTGTAATTTTTTCGCCGTTTCATATTATTCGTTACATAAAGTGGTATACATCAAAATGTGCGCAATTTCATGTAGAATACAACAAAAAATAAATCATTCCTTTAGCTCTTCACAGTTTTATAATATTTTCGCCGAAATCACGATAACTGACAAAATTTTAACGTTCGGTCAACTTTGACTCGACCGAAATGATCGAAAAACGCATTCGTAAGCCATAATTATTACATTGGAGTAACAATCAATCACTTACCTTTATTTTGCAATAAACGGAAAGTCTCTAGCATAATATTTAGAGTTTTGGTGAATTTTTGAAAAAAATAATTTCCTCCGCTCAGCGCGCGGACTCCGCTGAAAATCGTGGCATTTCTTGCGTCAGTTTGCCGTAATTTTTTCGCCGTTTCATATTATTCCTTACATAGTGTTATACATCAAAATGTGCGCAATTTCATATAGAATACAAAAAAAAAATAAATCATTCCTTTAGCTCTTCACAGTTTTTAAATATTTACATCGAAATAACGATAAATAGAAAAAAATCAACCTTCGGTCAACTTTAACTCGATCGAAATGGTTCAAAAATGCAATTGTAAGCTAGAAAAACTTACAGTCTAGTAATATTCAATCAATTTCCTTCATTTTGGCACAATTGGAAAGTCTCTAGCACAATATTTTGATTTTTGGTGAATTTTTGAAAAAAACTTTTTTTTACGTCCGCGCGTTACGAATTCATGTATCTTTCTGTGATAATATTTTCTCTGTGTTGCTTTAATCGTTTTACAATCTGTTATATACCAAAATCATCGCAATTTAGTGTACAATACAACTAAAAAAATTAACTCATTAGCTTTAACCGTTTTCCTTACAGCGCGATTTGTATACAATTATATACGAGTTTTTTTTTCGCTGTCATATATTCCAATATTTATATATGATAATATTTTTTTTCATTTCTGATGATTGCATAATAAACTTCAGGCAATGACAAAAAAAAGGAGCCAAAAATGAACTCTGAATCTTGAAAACTAAGCGCGCTGTGATTTTTTGAAAAAAAAATTTTTTCCGCTTATGCGCTACCTCTCGGAGGCCGCCGGCATACGGGAGACGTTTTTGAAAATAGGGCTTCGGCATTAAAGGGTTAAACAAGTCCGGGAGACTAGGCCTGGGAGAAATTTGGCATGATGTAATGAGTAATACGGAAACGAACTGAGTACCAGGGATTTTCTTCAATACCATCGTATCTTACCACTAAAATGGAAATCAGCACTTCAATTGCCTCCCAGAGGGAAGACATCACTTGGCCTCATCAGTAATAAGACCCGTACACCCAAGGAATATCATGTAATAGCAGGTAGGACAGGCCTACCCTAATTCCCAGGCAGCGTAAACGTCAGTAGTCTTCATACCCACCGTGTCAACTATGACACCGTACCATTCTCTGACCCCTGTCTCCAGGCAAGAAGACTGACAACAGTGCATCTGTATAGTAGTATCATTATTCTCTCTTTTCTCGTATCTTAATGTCATGGTGGGGGAAGAATCCTCTCCGTGACATTTGGTGGCAGTTGTGTTGGATCTTTAGTCCAGTACCATTGATCCATACTCACTGTGCCTATATATGTAGGTCACTTATAATGTTTTGTCATATTGTATGCATTTCTTTACATAATATTGTTGATTTTTATCTGATTAAGGTCATGACTTATTTACATGCATGTTCATTATTTCTATGGTGACGGAGTGCAGGATATTGTCTATTAGTGTAGTTTACATTTTATTATTTAATTATATATATAAGTGTTTGAAATATTGTAACAATGGCAACTGATAATGATGAATCATATATTGATCTAATTCAATTAGAGCAAGAAACACAACAAACATTACAGACAGTTAAGAACTTCACTCAATCCTACCAGGACGTTTGGTCCCAAGTGGGAGATCTATCAAATCAAATCAAAGACTTGGACCAGAAGTTGGTTGACATACAGGGGACAATACAACACTTAACACCCAAACATAACAACACTCAACCACCCATAATGTCTACACTACATGTCTCACATTCCAAGTGATCCATTCTCATGTGACAACCTCAGTACCATAACAGGCACCCCACAATACAGACCCCCAATACCGCCTCGTACAAATACTAAGTGACCACCACAAAACACAACTACTATCACAAGTACAGTCCCTTAATACCCATAAATGTCTCATCAACACCACCTAACCCTGCAGTAGTAGTACAACCTCCTACACAACCATCCACACCTATACCTGATCCATCATCAGGTAACTCTTGTCAAAACCCTCATACCAGTCAGTCAAACCCATTCATTTTGCAGCAAGGTCAACAGACTGTTATACCCAATCCTTTCCTTGGACCACAGCCTACTTATCCCTTTAATAATACCAATCCATACTTTTATTCAGTAAATACTCCAGTAGCAATTCCTCAGAATGTACCAGTGTTAAAGCTGAAAGATGTAGCCCTCCTCAAACTTTCTGAACTCAAGGGAGTTCTTGCTGACAACAGACTTAATACTTTTTCTAGACAGGTAGAGTTGTGCACTAGTTCAGATGACAGGAGAATAGAAGTGGCAATGGCCCGGGCTGAACAGGATATAGCTACATTCTTAACAGCAGCATTAGTAAAACAGGGTAATAATCTACCTTGGGATGAGATTAAGAAACTTATGAAGAAGCAGTTTATTGGCTCAGCCACTCTGTTACAGGCATGGCAAGAGATTACTGCCATGACTTACTATTTTGATGAACCTCCTAGTTCCTTTATTAATAAATTACAGTGTAAAATCTCAGCTTTAACTTTGAAATTCCCCAATGATCCAATTCCAACATCAGATAAATTCCTTAAGACAAAAGTTTATAAGGGATTGAATTCACAGGCCCAAGCCAAACTAGTTGATTTCTTAGCAGACCATATTCTGTTGGAAAATTTCATGACATGGGCCGAAGAAGAATATTATAGGGCTCAAGGAATGAATAGTAGTAATGGGAATAGAGTCTTGCCAATTTCAGGCACTGGGAATCCTCAATCACCAACCCCAGTAACAGGTGTTCAACAGGGGGAAATACAAATTGAGCTAGATAATTTAAGAAAGAAGCTTGAAGAGTTAAATAAATAACTGGAGAAAGCAAACATGAAGAAACAAAAGAGTTATAGTAAATATTGTGCCTTTTGCAGAGTCACTGACCATAATCTGTCTGATTGTCCTCTTGATCCTCCCAAGGGAGTTTGTTTTGATTGTTTCCAACAAAATAGTAGGAGAGGTCATGTAGGATGTCCAGGAAAAGCAGGTATAAACTGACTGGGAAGTCCGGCACGAGCTCCTAGTATCAGTCTGGTAGTTAATGATAACATGATTGAAGCTTTAGTTGATACAGGTAGCTGTGCCAGTATAGTCAAGAAATCCTTTGTGGAAAGCTTAGGTTTGAAGCCTGCCAAGATGAGAAATTTACCAAGGTTAATGGGAGTCACCCAGGCAGTTGTACCAGTACTAGGATCTGTTTATTTAGATGTTCACAGTGGCACTAGAGTTGCTACTCACTTATTTTTTATTGTGCCAGACAACTTGGTAGATACAGAAATTCTATTGGGCGCTGATTTGCTTGGGGTTGCTCGTCTAACATGGGATCGTATAAAGGGTATAGTAATTTGGGATACTATTACATGTCATGTGCAGCTTCTTAAACTGAGACCTTCCACAAGGAGAATTAGGAATCTCAAAACCATTCAGCCATTAAGCCTTGGAGTAGATGAGATAAGATTAAAGAAAAAAAATTATCCTACCTCCCTCTTCTGCAGGTATTTATGCTGTGTCTGTAAATGAAATAAAAGATACAATACTCGAATATACCTCGGAATTAAAAGCCAATGGTGCTACGAAGGCTTTGTGCCTTATAGTCACTGATGATCAGGAAGTACATATACTGTACCTCTCATAAATAGTACAAAGGGTGTAGTTAAGTTGAAAATAAGAACACTGATAGGTACCTACAATAAGATTGACGAAAGGGACATCATTTCAGTAGCTCCCACATGTCGAAAGATTGAAATTAGGAATGAGCTGATCCCTGAAAGCATGCGTGTTGTACCAGAACAAGGATGCACTAGAGAGAAAAAGCTGGAAAATTTGATTGCACAACAAGATTGGTCACATTTAGATGATGAACAGCAGGCCCAATTAAAGAATCTAGTCATGAAAAATCATCAAGTTTCCATAGTGGAGAGTAATGAAATAGGAAAATTCAAGGGAGTTCAGGGACATATTAATGTTAGTGATTCCGAACCAGTTAGGTCACCCATGTATAGATACCCTGAGAAAGCCAAGCAGCTTATTGCAAATATGTTGGAGGATATGGAAGCTAAAGATATAATTGAGCCATCCACAGCCGCATGGTTAAGTCTTATAGTCTTGGTAAGGAAACCAGACAATTCTAAAAGAATGTGCTTGGACTATCGAAAAGTCAATACCCACCTTCAAACTGACATCCATCCTTTGCCTAGGTTAGAAGAGTTAGTTGAGTCAGCATCAGGGAATCAATTTTATGCTTCATTGGATATGAAAGATGCTTATTATCAGGTAGAATTAGATGAAGATAGTAGAGATCTGACAACGTTTAGTGATGGAGTCTCCTTATATAGGTTTAAGAGGTTACCGTTTGGTTTGAGTTGCAGCCCAGCTATATTTTCAAGGGTAACAGGTAACATCTTGGCTCCATTACTAAAAAAGGGATACATAAAGAATTTAGATGATATTGTAGTATGGGCACCCAGCTTGGAAGAATTAATTGAGAGATTAGAAGAGCTGTTCAAATTATTTAGTGAAAAGGGTGTGAAATTAAACATCAAGAAGTGTCAGTTTGCGCTAAAAGAGATAAAATTTCTTGGCCATATAATATCCAAAGGATGCAAGCCTTGTCCTGACAACATAAGTGCCATCAAAGATATGAAAGCTCCTACTAATGTCAAAGAAACTAGGTGGTTTTTAGGAATGTGTGGATTTTATCGCAAGCACATACAAAATTTTGCTAAAATTGCTGTCCCTTTAACCAATCTCTTAAGAATGAAAGAGCCATTTGCATGGACACCAGAGTGTCAGTCTAGTTTTGAGCAGTTGAAACAGCTCCTTTGCTCATAAAAGCAGACATGACAAGACCTTTTCAGTTATTCACAGATGCTAGTCTGGATCATGTAGGTGCAGTGCTGATGCAGGAAAGTGGTGGCCTTTTGAAACCTGTTGAATACTTTTCAAAGAAATTGAAGCCTGTAGAACAGAGATATTCTACTACTGACAGGGAAGCCTTGGCTATTGTGTTAGCATGTAGGCAGTTTCATAATTTTCTTTGGGGTAGCATGTTTACAATCCACACACACCATCAACCTCTTGTGTCAGTATTCAAAAGAAAGACAAAATCACCTAGGATGAATAGATGGATTACTGAAATGCAGGATTATCGCTTCAAAGTTGTGTATAGGCCAGGAAAGCACAATGAGGTAGCTGATCAGTTAAGTAGGCCAGTTAGGGCAATCTTTCACAATAATCAAGACAATTATCTTGGGTTGAGTAAGGAAGAATACAAGGCTAAGCAGGTAGGTGAAACAAGATGGGGTGAGTTGTTTGCATACTTAGAAGGAGGAAAATTGCCTACGAAGAAGTTTCCCAGAGCGTTCATCCATCAGTTTATGCTGTATGAAGGCTTGTTATATCTGAGTGCTGACAAGCATGAAAATAGTATTCAGTTAAGACCTGTGGTACCGCAAGAGCTTAGGAAAGCCACTTTGAAGTTTGGTCATGAGTCTGTTGCTAGTCATTTAGGGAGAAGGAAAACTATTGATGCTCTGGACACTTACTTCTATTGGCCATCACTTAAATCTGATGTGGTTAAGTTTGTTAAAGAATGCATTACATGTCAGGTTCATAAAGACAGTCCATCCTTACAGCAGAAATTCCAAGAACTCCCGCCAGTACATAAACCCTTGGAGCGTATCAGTATTGATTTGACAGATATGATATCTGTGCAAATGGGTACCGTTACGTTCTTACAGTGACTGATCATTATTCACGCTTTGTGAAGTTTTACCCACTGAGGAATAAGACTACAGAAGTGGTCAGTAAGAATTTCCAGAAATATTTAAATGATTTCGGAATTCCAGGGTGTGTAATTCTTGACAATGGTGCTGAATTCACATCACAACAGTTTAGAGATCTTTGCCAAAAGCACAACATAAACACTGGTTTCATCACACCATACCATACTGAAGGTAACAGCATATCGGAAAGAATGCATAGGACTATGAAGACCCTGTTGAATGTCATGTGTCAGGGTCATCCTTATCAGTGGCCAACCTATTTAGGCGAGACCCAATGGGTCCTTAATTGTGCTGTCCACGCAACAACAGGTGAACAGCCACATTATGTCTTCTTTAGTAGGAGACCTGCTAGACAAATAATAACTACATTGCCATCATTTGATGATGAAGTGAGTGATTCTGATATCGCCTGAGTTCATGAGATAATCCAAAAGACCCACTTAGAGAGGTCAAAAACATTTTTAAGTATAGCTAACCGAAAGCGAGTGAATACGAGTGTTGAAAAGAATTCACTAGTCTGGGTCAGAAATGAGGCTCAAATACCTGGTACTAGTCGAAAGTTAAATGTTAAGTGGCTCGGACCCTACAGAGTGGTAGAAGTTGTGAGAGATGGATCCACTTATGTGTTGAAAAATTTATTTGATGATACAATCGTAGAACGAGCTCCTAATAAACTAAAGCCATTCCACTGTGGTGAAGAATGGTTAGTTACCATGAAAGAGCACTCTGAAAATGTGCCCGATATAGTAACTGAAGGAGTTCGTACAAGAGGTGCTAGGAATATTGTGCCTCCCTCACGTCTCACTGAAGAGATATAGACTCTTGTATGGTAATGTACATAGACTTTTGCTGAGGGGAGAGACTTTGTTTCCCCAGTGTAGTAGAGACTCGCGTTTTCTAATATTGGTAATGATGTACAGTATTGTAGTTTTGTACGTTTGTGTTCTCTCTTTTACTTAGTTTAAGGTTGATGAATGTATATTTTTTTTTCCTATTCGCAGTGGCCAGTAATGTGAAAACTTTATAGTTTTGAGATAATGAACAAAGAAGTAATGTAAAACATTTAGTACAAGATTTCACATAGTGCCCTGGTTGGGAATGCGTGTGGTTTTATGGGTCTTGTCTTATAGGAAAATGTCAGAGTTTTGCTCTTGTAGTACTGGTTTGGTACATCTTAGAGGATAGAGTACACCATTTTCCAAACCCCTTTGAGATTCAAGTTTAGAGTCGTTTCTAGCCCAGAGCTCTGGTGAGTTTGATAATCATTAGGACGCCTCAATAGGAGTAAATTTTGTCTTCATTATGTGGAGAACTCTTTTGTTGCACAGTGATGTGACATCCTGTGTAAGTGGAGTCAATCCAACCCCAGTATTAGGCTAGACAAAGCTATTAGGAAAGCTGTATTGAATGCACACCTATAGGGTAGTGTCCCCATTTAGTACTCAAGTATATCCTTGTTTTATGTTGTTGCAACAGCCCTTTAGTCTCTAGTCGAGATCGTTGCTTGTTTCTACTGTACAAGACCTGTTTTCCACAGTTGCAGACCCATCTAAGGAGCTGTTTGGTTCCATTGGGAAAAGTTGTCCTTGATATTAGAGTGGACATGAATCAATTCTTCCCCGAGGGAAAAGCTTTGTAATGGGAAAAGTATGCCTTTAATTATTTAGTGATTTGTTTAGGAATTGATTCATCATCCTCCTCTAATATCTTTATACTACTGTTGTAAGAGTGGTTGTGAATGTAAAATGTTTTCATTTTTGTTTTTCTTTCACTCTGAGTATGGGAGCGCTGTCCTGAATCTTTCGTCTGCATATTGGTAACACTAAAGAAACATGTAAGGGACGAGAACGCTGTTGGTGTGGAAAGGATGTCAACTGGTCCACCCTTCATTTTGGCTAATTTACCAAATTATTAATACAAGTTATTATCTATCCCTTGCAAGGTAAGCTTGTAAAGTCGTAATATTACCATTAGTTGGAACAGATCAGTATCATGAAAGAACAGTAGCAGACAAAGATTTAAGCGCAGCGTTGTTGCACGCTCAGTCAAACGTGATTGCAACGCCTTAACTTGGAAAATGTTCATTGTCGTGAAAGATGCTCCATATTCATTAATTGTCATGGAGTTTTGCTGTGTTGATTTGAGTTATAACTTAGCATTTGATAGGGTTGTAAAACTTTAGAAAAAGATAGTTATAAATATTTTGTTTATATAAAGTTTTTTGTAGATACCAGTGCCAAAAGGGTGCCACAAAATGGCCGTCCGACAGGAGATCTTGGGTTTACCCCTACCTCCCTCATGGAAGTTTCCACTGCCGATCACGATCTTAGATTAGGCTATACAGTAATTTAAGAAGGCCTACCCTAGACTAATCCTGTTTGAATGAGGAATTATGACTATTTTTGTTACAAATAGCTTAGGCTATATATATAAAAGTTCATGAAAACTTAATTACATAGGACTTAGCCTATACCCTCATTAAACTAACCTAACTTGTGGCCCATTGTAACCTAGTAAAAAAATCAGTCATGTAAACTTGGCATAGGCTATCCTTAACGATTTCTGAAGAGGCCTAGCCTAGACTATATCCTGTTAAAAGGCACCTTAGCCTAGTTTTACCTCATTTTAGTTTTAAGTGCTTCTCAGAAATCTTTCAGGTGGTCTTATCCAATGACATATGTTGGGTACAAACATTTAGTACTGTGTGGAGTAGGGTATCGAATGATTTACACCTTACTGTAAATTAATTGATTCCAGGGCTGCTCCATGTTTGATACTTATCCTATTATGAAGGAAAAGCAATTCCCCTGGTATGTAGTTGATATATTTTTTTTTTGAGGTCTCTCAATATAAAGTTATTTTTGTTGTTTTAAAACTACTCACTTGTATTGTTTTCTGGAAATAAAAATTAAATAAAAGGAATATTTCCAGGGACCTAGTCCAGGAGTCCTGAAGAGTATGTAAATTGGATCTAGTCCAGGAGTTCTGAAGACTATGTAAATTAACCAAGTCCGGGAGACTAGGCCTGGGAGAAATTTGGCATGATGTAATGAGTAATACGGAAACGAACAGAGTACCAGGGATTTTCTTCAATACCATCGTACCTTACCACTAAAATGGAAATCAGCACTTCAATTGCCTCCCAGAGGGAAGACATCACTTGGCCTCATCAGTAATAAGACCCATACACCATGGCCACCGAGAGAGAAGGCCGGCTCGATGGGGGCGCGAAGCAGGGAAGGTAGTCCGATGGTTGTGCTTTAATCCGCATCTCGGATGAACTTTCTTAAACATTTAGTTGCTATGGTATAATTGATAATCACTTACAGGAAACAAAAGAAATTACTTGAGGTTGATATATAAAAATTAATTTATGGATGATAAATAATAGTAGTAGTTTAAGGATGATAGAATTATAATGCTAGTAAAAAAAATAGTACATGAAGATAAGTTATATACATGTAAGTAAACAAAAAGAAGCAGCGACTTTACCAAGCATAATCATAATCATAAATTGGTGCTATAAATATGGAATAAACAAAAAAAAAATTATAATTTACTCTCTAAATTATTATTTGAAATGCTGGAAGTATTTTGGGAAACAATCTTATTTTTTCGTAAGTCTCCAACTTTCTTTTTTTGGTTAAGTTTTTGCTCGCTACAATCGAGTTATTTTCCTGACAACAATAATTATTAATACATTTGTAGGAGCCCATATCATCATTTTCTCTATCTGTTCAGTGCTGTGTCCCGAGTCGCAAAATTCATTTGGAAACTGAGCCTCATCGTCTACAAGAATATTATATATGAGTGCTGAGGCAAAATTTCTCTAATCATTACAAGTTCTGAATTGAGGTATTTGTGTTAATTTATTGATTATTATATAACAATAAATAACAATATTTGCTGCCGCATCATGAGGATATAATAAAGAGCCACTACTAATTCCCGAAAGATATGTGATTTTCTGGAAAGATCTCATCATGCGCTCCAGTGATAAGTTTTTTGCAAGAATTACATTTCCCTTTTTTGTAAACAGAATAACAACAGTAACCTGCTAAGTATGTGATTATTGGAAATACCCCCTCGCAATTGTCAATATCATTGTGTTACTTGCAAAGATATGTCATGCAGAGTACCTATTTTTTCCAATCCAATGATTATTTTCTTCAATATATTATGCAAAGTTTGGGCTTTCATACACTTAGTAGGAATATGTACAACATCCTTGAATTTAGACCTTACGCTATTTAACATAAAAACAAATGCGCTTGTTGCAGCTTCGCTGCTATCAAAGGCTGAGCCAGCAATATTTCCCCCTTTATAATCAAAATATAGTTTAAGATGAAATTCATCAACCATCAGGATCACTACTTTGTCACTGGGCAATAGTGATTTATATTTGTTTTTGATGTACATCAAGAAATTTGTATCATCTTGTTCCGTGGCCGGACTGAATTTTTTTGAAACACCCTTTTTTTAGTGGAGTAGCTAGGTAATATAAAAAATTTATCTCTCAAGAGCCTGTATCCCTGGGGAGAACAATTATAGAAGACAGAGGAAAATATCACTAACTCAGATGAATAATCCATCTTATTAAGAGTCATTAAATGCAGTTGTTCACAAACAAATTTCAGTACGGTAGAATGTCTGAATGATGGTTCATCTAAAAGAATGGCTAAAAATGAAATCAACTGAATAGCACTAATGCTGTTGGAAGTTTTTGAACTTCTTTTATAGTTATCCGCTCTACTTAAGTTATCCAATATCTTTTCAAGTGTATTAGTATCATGAACTTCTACGGGAATCTTGAAGTCCCCTAATCGATTTACTTCAGTGCCTTGAACGAAAGCTTGCACCGCGCAGTTATTCTTTATCATTAGGGATAGAACTATTTTTGGGTACGGGAATTGCGCAACAGGACAAATTGAGTTTCTCATTTTTTATCAAAGTCCAATACTGAGTATCTAAAAACTGTAGCTTCCCAACAAGTTCATCAACATAATTGAATAGCCTAGAATTTGTATACAGAATGTCTATTGCAACACTCTGTATTGCAGCCTGCATCGCTGATTGCTCCTTCCTTGCTCTCTTCGAATCTGGAGATTCTCTTCGATGCCATCGATGGCCCGGACAGATACGAGGGACAGTTAGGTAACTGAGATGGAATGGCACCTTCACGAAATTGTGGCATTTTCAGTTTTGTAGTTGAAGTTGTGCCAGTATTTTTGTCATAACAGGATTTTTCCCATATAATATCCTCTGGCACGAAAAGTAAACTGCAAACCTGAAAACAGATTTGCAGTATATTAAAACTATTGCCCATTAACGAATATTGAAGTGTCCGAATATCACAAATAAATACATCATGGTGATTAATGCAAATGTAGCTGTATGTTCATGATCCTCCTAAGCTACGCATATTGATTTTATTAGCAAAACACTACACCAATATTCCACAAACGATGTTATAATTTCAATAGTAATGCGGTAAATGTCAAGTGTATTTTTATACTCACTTTGCTATATTTGGTCGGGGTGTAGCTTTCTCGTTTTATGGCTCGTATCCATTTTGTTGGGAGTTCTTCGTTCTTGGGGAAAGAAAATATGTTGACTTTGGGCCCTGTCTCGTAATTCCCCTTGCAATTTGGGACAACACAATGATAAGGCATCGTTGCAGAAACACTCGCAAACTTATGTTTACTATCAATATCCCTTTTGTTCTACAAATAACGCAAAAAAGATGGTAATTCACTCGAAAAAAATCAGCGGTGTAACCCCGTCTGAATTTAGATGAGTACTAAAGCAGGTAGTCTGACTGACCGTAGGTCTAGGTCAGTCGGACTACCTTTGCTTGGGAAAACCCTGATGACGTTTAATCCGCTAGGCCTTCTCTCTCGGTGGCCATGCATACACCCAAGGAATATCATGTAATAGCAGGTAGGACAGGCCTACCCTAATTCCCAGGCAGCGTAAACGTCATACCCACCGTGTCAACTATGACACCGTACCATTCTCCGACCCCTGTCTCCAGGCAAGAAGACTGACAACAGTGCATCTGTATAGTAGTATCATTATTCTCTCTTTCTCGTATCTTAAGGTCATGGTGGGGGAAGAATCCTCTCCGTGACATGGTTAGGTTATATCCCCTCTCAAATGTCTACTCCAAAAATGCTAAATCGGCCTAAAGGAGTCGTCTTCCTACTCTGCATCTGCTCCTGGGAGGTTTAACCCTCTTCACGATAAAAAATTGAAATGAAATTTAATTTGCAATCTCAGTAAATTTGTTGAAATATAAGGGTATTTTGTTTTTTCTGTTATCTTTATTTAAACGTAATTTGACACTCAATACACCTATCCTGTCTAAAATACCTCTACACAGAGAAGAACAATATAAAATGATGCGCAGAGAACACTTATTTTCATAACCTTTCTCTTTCATAAATTCTGTGCCCAACACTGTCATGAAGAATACCACTAGAGATCCTTCACAGAAATGCAACACTGCTTGGCCAATCATGACTACCCTGTGCCCAGTAACCTACCCAAAGTGGTCTGACTGGTCAGCATTTATGCAACTTCTGTTTAGTCTTTAAACAATATTGCAATTCTTTACTTGCCCATTACAATAAATTGGGACATGGTAAAATGACGAAGAGATCACCACATTGCGAAATCTTTGACTAAGAGGTAGACTATCCTAAAACTTACCTGGCCAGTCTAGGCTACTCTGAAACGGCTGCACCAGTGGCTGTTAAACCAACAGGTTACATGCTTTACTTATAACTGCCCGAGCAACTTTGGCCTAACCTTCCCATCTGTAATAAAGCTAATAAAATATACAACTCTATTCACCAATTACGAGGAGAAAGTTGACCGGCAAGCCAGAGAGCGTCAAGTCAACTACCAAGGGTGAGGAACACTGTCGCGAAACGTCATCAGTGTCGCCAAAACCCGGCTAATGAAACCAGCATAGGAAATCAGCATACCTATAGAAAACGGTTTTCAGTGTTGAACTCATGGGTAACTAAAGGAAATAAAACAAGTTACGAGCTGCACCCTTTTCTTATGAATCTGTCAAATACAATGATAAAAATAAATCTTAGAAACTATTGGATTTATTTTTATCATCGTTCACTCATATATCTATCATATAAAATACTTTTTTCCTTAACCTGATATTCTACGTTTAAATATATAAATGAATATATACAATTACAAAGCAATATTCTGTTCTATATAAATTTTAACTATTTACATATAAGGTATGCGAATTAACATATATTCAAGATATATTACATAATCGAATTAACAGAGAAATAATCTTTAGTGCCCATAAACCTATACATATGAAGGTAATATCCAATAATAGAAAAATAATCTTTAGTGTCCATAATCCTAGACATATTAGGCTATATTCAACATAACTGACTAGACAGATTATATTCAACATAATTATTTA